>WSXT02042938.1:3246-13261 GCA_011762715.2 Neuroterus valhalla | reverse complement strand
TAGACTATAGACTTAGAGTATAGACGGGACCGACGGGACCTTGTTGGTGAGGAGGCTGAGGGGCAAAGGCAGGCGGCCGATGAGAGGCGATTGGCGGGGGAAGATTCCCCTCGAGCGGGATCGTGGCGGCGTTTCAACTATGTGAGCTTTGGTTCTGCGTCGCGCAGCTAGGTTTATAGCCTGTGCCTGCTCGGCGCGTCGGCGCACTGGATGGTGGTGAGTGGAAGGGAGCAACATCGGTGAAACGGTGTGCGCGTGGGCCTGTGCGCTATGTTACGGTACGTTTCACACAAACAACATAAAAATCGTTTACTGTCCCTTGGCGTCTCCGTCTTAAATATTCGTCTTTTCGTATAAAGGCTGCTCCGTCGTCGTTCCTGTGATTTTTTGGCTTTTATTTTCTTATTATTTATTCTTGGTCTTTAATTTTCTCAAAAATACTTTTAAAATTCATTCGTCCACTTCATATCCATTACGAGCGAGCCTTTAATATGTAGGATCAATATGAATAAATGGCAAGGATCTTCAGAAATAAGTAATGCACTTCAAGGTCACAAAAGTGATGTACCCATCGGTATAAAAAGTAACAGTGTCACAATGATTGAGAGTAAAACTTTCACGTTTTTCTTGCAGCTTAGTTATCTTAGAATAGCACTCCCGCGACATTCTAACGCATTCAAATTTCAGTTAGTAGTATAGAATCGAATTATAATCGATTCCCTTCAAATATATTAGTGATAAGTACGCAAGAGGTTACTGCAGATGTTTATAATCTCTTCACCTTTTATCTGCAATTTGTTTTTGAATATGAATGAAGAAGAACATAATACACAGGAAAAAGTGCAATAAAAGTCTAAATAGTTGAAAATATTCAATCAGATAGAAAAATGTCTCCAAAAATTGTTGGCTATAAACTCAAGCGAAACCATTAAATTATCCATAATAGATAATGCCAACATATTCACAAAAATTGCTTTGCAAGCACAAGAGGAACGAAGATATTGAGAGGTTAATCTTTGACCTCGATAAGGGATTGCTGGACATCATCTGATAGGATTACATTTTTGAAGGGATTTTCTTCTTTCAAAAAAGAAAGAAGAATATCCACAGGCCCATTGAACTTCTTCAATCTTGATGATTCTTGGACCATCTTCTAATGTCTTATCTTCTTTGAAACATCACTTTCTAGTCCAGGGGTGTCCTACGCAACGTGTGAGCACTTCTCCTCTCTTTCCCTTCTCCGAGCGATTCATCGAGAATTTACTCCTCGGTCCGAACCGGACTTCGTCTGACGTCTGACTTCGCCTGAACACGCCTACTTGCGCGCACTGTACACACAGCACGGCCGCCGAGGAACCCCTTTCTACATCGCGATCATCGCATGAATGCATACAAGGTGGTTAGAGAGGGGATTGATGAGTGACAGTTATTTAAACCATTGCTCACGCGTTGGACACCTCTTCTCTATTCGTTTTCCTGGTAGTTAATGATCTCACTTCACTTTCGTTTCTATATTCATTTTTCTTAGAGTTTCTATTCTTTGGTAGCCGTAATATCATTGTAGAGAAACTACTCCTGAATAAAGTTAACTTCCTTCTCAAATCCCAGGGTTTCTTTGCTTACTTTCCTAGCGTCTCTCCTACTCCTGTAGTCAATCTCCAGCCCTATCTTTGACTTCGACTCTTTTAAATGTCTATCCGAAACGACTTATCGAAATAGGTTTTATTTTTCCATAATTAGAATGACAATCTTCGTACGAGAAAAGTTCTATGTAAACGATGGATTGCGATAAAACATCAAATGTTGCTTATAATAATTGTTTTTGCACAGTTCTCCGAAAGTGTCTGTCAGTATTAAGCATGAAATTAGACGAAAAATTCCGACTGTAAAGAAGTTGAAGATAACGGTGTATAGTAGAAGTCTGGTCTTTCGCAGTACAATAAGTCCTCATTCTCATCAGAACGTCTTGCGCGCCTTACAGACTTCTACTGCGCACCTAAGAACTGTGTGTTGTGTAGCATGGTCACAAGGATGACGATTCCCAGAAATGTAAAGTTTCCATGAATAGTCAAACCTTTGGTCCTGCTTGGAGGAAGGAATTAAATCTTCTGTTCGTTCTTGCAGAATTAAGTTTGCAATTTCATTGTTTACCAAATGGTAATCCTATTCCTGGTGTTCTTCGTTGCAGACCACATCATTCTCCTGACTCTGACGAACCTCATTCTCCTAAAAGGTCTCTTAAGTCTGACAGATTTTATTCTCAAGTAAAGCCTCCTTATTCTCTCGAACTTCCACTTTGAGCCAGGTCTAGGTCTCCTTCTGCACGGCAAACAGCAACTAAAGCCCATCCTATTAGACAGACAAATATATAAGTCATCGTACAATGATTTGTTCTCATGACGAATCTGGGTATGGACAAGATGAATTAAGATTCATTCGGATATCTATTTTCTCGAACCTGCATTAGCCATTCGAACTTCAGAGCTACAATTTTCCTCTTCTACACCATGTGTTTAGTTTATAGAAATTGCGAAACCATCATCGTGGAGAAAAATAAATATCCGCAAAAACAGTATAGGTCTGTTTGAAGCCTGTTTCAAACAGTCATATTCTGGTCTCTTGAAGACAGTAACGAACTCACGATACTCAAGTGACGACTGGAACTTGTTAAAGCCTCTATAACTCATAAATCAGGGCGAGCGTTCTAGAACTTCCAGGTGGCTAGTCTGTTATGCAACTGTGATGGATCACTTGTCGACAAGAATGTTACATGTTTGTCTGAATGAATGAATTTATAACAGAATGATGAGATTTGCAACCTGGTGAGATGAATTCTCAACCAAAAATGAACAGGTGAACGTATTGATTGGAATCAGAGACGTTTTAGTAATACGGACTTGACTAATTGATACCCGAATAGAGCTCAACTTAAACTTCTCGCAAACACAAGATTAGAATCTAATCTAGACATACATTGCTTTTCCATGCATGAAGAATACAATCTCCCGGTTTTCAAAAGTTTATAATTCCAGGTAGAGTTACACCCAGAAGAATCAGGGCCACATCACAACTTTTAGGTTATCATTTCGGGGAAGTTTTGAAGATTCCTTTCTGAAGGAATGCTGAAACAAACGTTATAGTTGCAGAATTTAATTCTGTAAGGACTTTCTCAAATCACTCATCTTAGCAATATTCATGAGCAGTTTGATCTATTTGGGGACAATCATTCTTAAATCGTCGAAAAAGTTATCCACTTGGACCTTTAGTTGAGTCAAAAACATCTTCAAATAAATCTCTACAACAGAGGTGTCCAACGCGTGAGCGATGTTGTTCTGAGATATTTGAGATATTGAGATTTTTTAGAAAAGCGGCCATTTTAAGTTTTGACATATATCTGCACAATGCAATGGGCATTCACGTTAATTCTTTGGGGAGAAGCGTTTTGTGCTCACTTATTTCTTTCGGAAATTAGGCACTCTTGATTTTAAATGGTCAATAAATATGAATTCATAGTCAAAAGACATTTTTATTTCCGAGATGGCGGATCCGAAATGGTGGATCCGAAATGGCGGATCAAAAGGCTACAGCCGGGTAAGCATGGTAATAGTGCCTTTCGCGACTTAAACCTAATTGCACACATTGATTGATGGGTGTATGAATAATAAATTTTTCCTACGCAATCATGACCCTTCACTCGTTAATTGTCGCACTCTACCTGAAAATGAAGTGTCTGAAATTTTGTACTCCGGGTTTGAGGAGTTCTGAACTCTATTCTTAGCGCTACCTACGAACAACGACGTGGACGTAATAGGGTTGTGTTTCCTTTGGGGTGCTTAATTCAAGTTAGTCCCGTTGCCACTCACTATAAGGGGTGCCCTATCAGCGTGTGTCCCCTTGCCTTTCACGTTTCGAGGTGTTAAATTTAAGTGAGTCCTCTTGCCACTCACTATTCGAGGTGCTTTGTTAGCGTGAGTCCCCTCGCCTCTCACGTTTCGGGGTGCCTAATTTTAGTGAGTCCCCTTGCCACTTACTATTCGGGGTGCTTTATTAGCGTGAGTCCTTTCGCCTCTCACGTTTTGGAGTGCCTAATTCTAGTATTCTCCTTGCCACTCATTATTCGAGGTGCTTTATACCCATTTGCATATGTGAAAAATAAATTCCTTCGCGATAAGCACCCACCCCCAAGCCGATGTTCCTATATAATTTTTTTTTTCTCGCAACTCTAACGTGAAAAAACATGAAAAAAGCAGGTAAGTAGTTCGTAAGGAGACTCACTAGAATTAGGCACCCCGAAACGTGAAAGGCAAGGGCACTCACGCTAATGAAGCACTCCGAATAGTGAGTGGCAAGGAGAACTAAAATTAATCACCCCGAAACGTGAGCGGCGAGGGGACTCACGCAATCAGAGCACACCGAATAGTGAGTGGCAGGGAGACTCACTTGAATTGAGCACCCCAAAGTAAACAGAATCCTATTGCGTCCACGTCGTTGTTCCTGGGTAGCACTAAAAATAGAGTTCGGAATACCTCAAACCCGGATAATCGGATTTCAGACACTTCATTTTCAGGCGGGTCATGACTGCGTGGAAAAATTTTGTTATTTATACATCTATTAATCAATGTGTGCAATTAGGTTTAGATTGCTAGAGGCACTTTTACCATGCTTACTCAGCTGTAGCCCTTCGATGCCAATTGAATCCGCAATCTTGGAAATAAAAATGTCTTCTGACCATGAATTTATATTTATCGAAAATGTAAAATCTAGAGTACCAAATTTTCAAGAGAAATAAGTGAGCACAAAACGCTTCTCCCCGAAGAATTAACGTGAATGCCCATAGCATTGTGTAGATATATGTCAAAACTCAAAATGGCCGTAGCTTTGCGAAAAAAATCGATTGTGGCCGTTCAAATGCTGATTTTGAAGGTTAACGGTAGTACTAACGGATGCCATTTGTGAAATAGACCGGAAAAATCTTTGGGATGGCTTGGGCTAAAAGTTAATTTGTCAACAGATACTTCTGTTAATCTGTTAATAATAAAGGGAACGATCTAAAGGACAAGGAGAGATTTTTAATCGTTCCGAATGATTTTGTTATATTTTCAGGGTTTCCGGAGGAACAAAAGTTTCAAGAAGGTTGTGCTGTATTTATTAGGAAACCCTCAAGGAAAGTGAATACATGGTCATTGCGCCTTGGTATACATCGATTTACGTGGTAAAATTGCCACAATATAAGATTTGTTTTATCATTTATTTTTCACAAACTTTACATTATACATTATACTCCATATTCACATTATACTTTGATATTAAGATTTGCCCAGCACAAGGAGGTCAAAATGTTCATCCAATCATTTTACATGATAACTGTTTTGAAAAATATCTCCTTTGAATCCAATAATCTTAGCCATCGGGATATTCTAGGTTCTTTGCCATGCAGAGGTTCGATTTTTCTAAGTCTAAAAATAGGAAAAAATATGCGTCATTGGAGGGAAGCAACCTTTCATCTATTCCATATTTCAGATTAAAGTAGAATAACAAAGGAACGCATATATCATTCGTTGCCCGCTACAGTTAAAACTGGGTTTCAGTGCAATTTGCATCTTCTGGGATTCCAATTGTATTTTTTCCCTCAGAAATCCTATGTGATGAAAAATTTCTATTTGCGAATTCAGAGGTGTCCAACGCGTGAGCAACGGTGTAAATAATTGTCACTCGTCAATCCCCTCTCTTGTCACCTTGGATGCGTTCATGCGGTGATCACGATGTGGAGAGGGGTCTTTGGCGGCAGGGCTATGTTAACAGTGTGCGTAAGTAGGCGTTGGACACCCCTGTGCAAATTCGTATTTGGCACAGAAAGGAATACAGAAAACAGCTTGATGAGTCCTAAGGAGACAATTACGAAACAAAAATTTGTGATTCAATTAGGGGAATCCAACTGTAAATAAATAAATATTGTCTAATAAACCTGCAAGGATTGACACGAATAGAAAAATACTGATCCTGTGGATCAGATACAATTTGAGTTTTATATTAATAGCGATGACGTTATATTGAATCTCCAATTTCTCAGAAGAGAACCCATTTCTAATGGGAACATTCTCTCCATATATCAAGCCTCCTCACATGTAAAGGGCTATAGTTTCCTCAATTGAAAATTATATTCTCAGTTGCTATCAGAAGACGATTTTCGGATTTCATAGAATTTTTAAGCTTAAATCTTTCATGAATTCACTTAGAATCATTAAGCATCATCTTTCGAAGCTGATTGTCTTCGAATTTGTAGGAATCACATTTTTCAGGAAATCCTCTAACGCTCTACACGTGAATGAAAAGACGAAAGTCTCATTCCCCCTCTTCATTAACTTCGACTCTACTTACTTTTGTTGGAACATTCCATTGGTAATTCTGGCCAAGTGCAACATAAGCCATCAGTTGGGCCGGGTTTAGGTTTACATTTATGGGCACTTCCTATGCAATGAGGTCGAGTTGGATGTGGAGCAGTTGAATGCGGACCAGGTGAATGCGGACCAGGTGAATGTGGAGCGTCTGAATCTGGAGCAGTTGAATGTCCAGCAGCCACCCAAACAAAGGCCGAAATGGCGAAAATTACAAACTTCATTTCAATCGGGAAATGACTGTGCCACTGCAGCTTCGATTGCGGTTTATATACCAGGCAAGAAGACAGGAGAGGAAAGAGCTGTGGTGGGGGCGAGACCAAGAACGTCTGTAGAGAGGGTGGTCTATCCGCTCCGTTTCATGACGCAGAGAACGTTCTTCGGCCTTCTGCGCACGCCAATGCGTATGTTGGTGGGACAGTTCAAGAGACTTCTCAATGTGTATAGATGCGCAGAAGCTTAACACGCCGTGTACAACTCAAGGTCCTACCTTTTATGCCGACGTATTGGAACTCATCCACGTACATTAAAAAGTATAGGGAGTTATTTCTCCTGTTTTTAGTCTCCTTGATACCAGGTAAAGTCGACTTCCTAACTCCACCAGGGACCATCATATTTCCGAGGCGTGTTTGTCATATGCGGCATATTTCTCTCATGGAGGGAGGCTAGCCAATCAATCGGCCACACATCAGATTCAGAGAACTAGAAAAACAACAACAAAGTAGTTAATATTATAATGTTCCTTAACGAAAATAAGAGAATATCCCCACTGCGGGCACTTATCCAGTGTGCCAGAAATGCGAATTTTTCTGCATCATCCCAAACTCCAATGCATTATATGTATACTTTTTGAAGTTATAGACCTCGTGCTCTGTTTTGTTTTCCTGAGAAATGACCTTTTCTATTTTTAGACTGACTTCCCGTATAAAAATAAAAACTCTGCGACTCAATAAAAAATCCACGACAACAAGTTTGTTGCTCACTTTTGGGCGAAAAACTTTTGCTGCTGCGCTCTTTAATAGGTTTTGTCGTTTTTAAGAAATTTCATTTCATTATGTTTCTCATGGCCAAAACAGAAATCAAGCAATCCTTGAGAGAATGATTAATAAAATATAAATATATATTTTTCAACTCAGTTTCCTTATTTATATCAATTTTTTGTTTTATTTTCGCGTCTAATTTTGGGAAATTCAATTTATTGATTTTTGAACCAATTTTCACTTATTGAATTAGAATCAGTGTTCGCCCAAAGATTCGATTTTTTAAAAATTTCGGTATTGTTTTTTATGCATGAAACAAAAACCACTTGTTCGATCGAGAAGTAATTTGTTTAGAGACCATAAATCTTTTTTTATTGCACAATTCGCGGTCCATTATTTTTTGTGTGATCAAGATGTGTGATCAAAAACTATGCAATCCATCGAAAAATGATTGAAAACAAGTTTGTAGCTCGTTTTTCGGCGAAGAATTTTGTTATTGCAGCTGTTAATAGGTTTTGTTCTATTTTTAGAAATTTTATTTTCTTTTACTTTACTTCTTGTAACCAAAACAGAAACCAGGCGATCCAGAAAAGAATAAGGAATACAAATTTTAAAATTTTTTCGTGTAAACAATTTTTTTATATCAATTTTTTTAACCTCGCGTCTTTTTTGGGAAAAACTATCACTTAACTTTGGAACCAGTTTTTTCTGATTGAAATTGAATCACTGTTCACCCAAAGTTTCCGTTTTTCAGCATTGTTTTTTATGGATAAAAAAACCATTCGTTCGAACGAGAAGTAATCTATCCCAAAATCATGGATCTTCTTTTATTAAACAATTCTTGTTCCATTATTTTTTTCAGAACAAAGATTTGAGTTCCTGATTTTGGGGGAAATTCAAAAAGAAATTTGAACTTAGCCATCAGTATCTGACACAAAGAAAGTGTACAAAGGTACATATTTCTTGAAACATGCGGCATTTTTGAAAATTTAGAAAAACTTTTGATTCTTCGAAGGAATATTTTGAACTTCAAGAATTTCCAAAAGAATCAGCAATAATTAAAAACTGCTGGAGATTTTAAACCATTTGAGACCAATCTATTAATTTCCGCGGATTTCGGAAAACGGAGCTTCCGTAGACTTTTAGAATGTTTAAGGAGAATAGAAAGATGTTCTTTATACTCCTTATAAACTTAGAATGATCAGTGGCTCCAGCCATTTTCAAATTCGTTATTAGGCTAACATTTATTCACAAATCGAATTCCGTCAATCTGAAGGTTGTTTAAATGAAACATATATTGCCAATGCGATACGGATTATTTCACAAGACCATGAAAGAAATCGGGGTGGGACTTTTTAGAGCTTACTTGTTTCATATGTGTTTCCAGTTGCTGATTACGATCCTAATGTCCATGTGACCCCATTACGTCTGGGTCAAGGTCAAATGAAGGTCGAACCCCTCATTTCGCGGAAAATAATTTTGTTGACCCAGAAATTCGAAAGAACAGACAATTTCACGTCCAAACATGAACCCTTTTATTGACATGACCTCTGATTGTCATTTGAAGGTCATATCAAGGACAAATTCTCTTTTGAATCATCTACCTGGTATTTTGTCTCGAAATGGGTCTCTAAACTACGTATTGTGTTTTTTAAGTCGCTGATCACGATCCTGGTGCCTATGTGACCCCAGCACATCTGGCTCGAGGTTGAATGAAGGTTAGCTTCGTTATTTGAATGGTAGAACTTTGTCGACCCCGGGTTCCGAAAGAACGGCAAATTTTACGTCCAGAAACACTTTGACCTTTTCATCGAAACGACCTCTGGAAGTCATTTGGGTCTCCAATCTACGTATCGTGTTTTTTGAGTTGCTGATCACGACCCTGGTGCCCATGTGACCTCAGCACGTCTGGTTCGAGGTTAAATGAAGGTCGAACTCCGTTATTGGAATGATGGAACTTTTTCAACTCCGGATTCCGAAAGAACGGTTAATTTTACGTCCACACGCACTTTGACCTTTTCTTCAAAATGACCTCTGGGAATCATTTGAAGGTCATATTAAGGTCAAATTCTCTTTTGAGTCATAAAGCTGGTATTTTGTCTATAAATGTGTCTCCAACCTACGTTTTGTGTGTTTTGAGTCGCTGATCACGATCCTGGCCCCTATGTGACCTCAGAACGTTTGGATCGAGGTTAAATGAAGGTCGAACTTCGTTATGGAAATGATGGAACTTTTTGAACTCCGGATACCGAAAGAACGGAAAATTTCACGTCCACACACACTTTGACCTCTTCAACGAAATGACCTCTGGAAATTATTTGAAGGTCTTTGAAGGTCAAATTTTCTTTTAAGTCATACAGCTGGTATTTTGTCTAGAAATGGGTCTCCAACCTACGTATTGTCTTTTTGGGGTCGCAGATCACGATCATGGTGCCAATGTGAATTTAGTACGCCT
Source organism: Neuroterus valhalla (assembly GCA_011762715.2). Taxonomy (NCBI): domain Eukaryota; kingdom Metazoa; phylum Arthropoda; class Insecta; order Hymenoptera; family Cynipidae; genus Neuroterus; species Neuroterus valhalla. The sequence goes on along the minus strand of WSXT02042938.1, from coordinate 3,431 downwards.
GGGTCAAGGTTAGATGAAGGTCGAACTTCGTTATTTGAATGATAGAACTTTGTCGACCCCGGATTCCGAAAGAACGGAATTTTGCGTCCAGACACACTTTGACCTCTTCATCGAAATGACACCTGGAGGTCATTCGGAGGTCGAATGAAGGTCAAATTCTCTTTTGAGTAATACAGCTGGTATTT
>WSXT02042927.1:0-13261 GCA_011762715.2 Neuroterus valhalla | reverse complement strand
ATCGGCTATGTAGTTTATGGACGACCCCTATAGTAGAAGCGAATAAGTAGAAGGAGGGTGCTGTAAAGCATGCAACATAAGTAACACAACCCTATTATTTCCCCTTAATCAGGTGGATATGCTTTGGAGAACAGTTGGACTATAACTCTTTTTTCACCTATGAATCCACTGATGCCTGTACATTTTCTGCTTGGTAGTGAATTTCTTCCCGCACTCTGTACAAGCATGTTTGCTCCATTTATTATTAGGAATACCCTGTTCGATGTTGCTCTGCATCATTCTCTTAGCACAAGTCTGCTGATGCGTCGCCAAGTGGTTCCCGTCCTGGAATTGTTTGTCGCAATACTCGCATTCAATCGGCGCAGCCCAATCTTTGGCCTCGTGAATCTTTTCGTGAGAAGCCAGGGCGTTTGCTCGACTAAAGCTGACACCACATTGACTGCATGTGTGTCCTTTATTTTCGGTTACTTCCACTTCGATGTAGTTGCTCCGATGGAGCGTTTCGACTTTTACCATTTCCGAATTTGTGAAGGAATTCAGTGTTAAATTGTACTGACCAATTTGATTCGAGATCGCGTTTTGGGGCATGTATTCGAATTGAGCTACTTCTCCATTTGGCATCACTGCAAATTCCTGTGAAGTATAAAATACGCTATGTTAGGATTTAGTTGGGTCATTCACAAAAATTTTCTAACACTTTTAAGTGAAGATGTATGATCCTGAATCACTTATAATAACAGTATGATTTATAAAAAGTATGTCGTTTAATTACTATAGACAAAAATAGAATTCAAAAATTAGATTAGAAAAAAAAACCTATATCTACTATACTGGCTCATTTGGTATTTAAAACCAACGCTTCTGGTCGATCCCCAAGCGTAGCTGGAACTACTTTCAGAGTAAACAATTTCTATATTTATATTTTTATTCCTTCAAAAGCAATCTCCAGTTGAAAAATCAGATTTAAACCTTAAATGACACTGGGGGTTCATTGGACCCCAGACCATTTTTTAAAGATTATAATTTTTCGATTTCTCCGTAAATTTAACTGTTTTTCAAAGTGTTCGAAATGAAGAATAAACTTAATACACCAATTGATTCTTTAGAAGAGATGTTAAAGAATACCCAAAACGAATTTCAAATAAAAATATTAAAAATTAAACTTTTTACAGCCGTTTAAAAACGCTGGGGTTCAAAAAACCCAAGTGTCAGCTACGTTCTTTTTTTGGAGGTGTGTCATTTAAGGGATATCAGCTAATTTTCCCCTTCTCAGATTGGAGTTTTCTTAATCTATAAATAATTTTTTTCATTTTCTTACATGAAAAATTCTAGAATTCATGCAACAGGAAGGCTACTTTTATCTCTGGAAAAAATCTTGAGCTCTTTCGCGGTTCATAACTTCCGGCGAAAACTATCTACATACCTGTTTTTCCCGCTGTTGCTACAGTTTCCTAATTTTAATCATTTTAACTGGGGACATTTTTTCTCATATTGATATCTACGAAAAGAAATAAAATTTTATTGAGCTATCAAGATGTATTTACAATTCCTTTCCTAGATTCTGTCCTAGGGTCAAACTTGGTACACAAAAAATCTGCGAATTTCGAAAATATATACATACCTACAAACATTTAATGAAAAATCATTATCCATCATATTCAAATCAATTTTAGAAAATTATTCCTGAAGTTATTACAGGCAGAATTTTCCACCTTTTGTGTTATTAGGGAAAAAACCATTTTAGTAATAATATTATAAAAATATAAGGTTTTCACGTTTTTTCTAATTCACCATTTGTCTTTTCTGATAATCTCTACCTATAGTTGTGCATTTTCCAGTATGGGTTCGATTTTATTATTGAAAATTTAACGGAATGCCGATCATTTCTGCCCCCCCCCCCCCAACCACCGCAAGTGTAATATTCAATTCTTATTGGATCGGAAGCGCCACTGACTGCCTTTATACGATCATACGGGTACCTTTTTTTGGCGTCTTCTGTTTTTGTACCCAGAAGCATTGCAACAGTGAGTTGTTTGGGGATTACCAATTCGAAAATTTTAAAGCAGTGGAAGATGGGAAGTGATGAACGTCATCTTAAAAAGAAAATGGAAGTGATTCAGAACTGGATACGCGATCTTCGTTACAAAAGAGAACTCTGCCTTGAGAAGAATAAACGAGACCTGAAGGTACAAGCCTTAATCCAGTTTACACTTTCCAATGCTGAGTCTGAGTGGCGAAAAAGTTATCGATTACTTAAAATACAAAAGGAGAAAGAAAGAAAACAAAAATTACAAGAAGACGCAAGGAAGAGGACGAAAAATGTATGCTGTCAGGAAAACAATCCACTTGATGACAAAGTTGTGGCTGAAATTCTAAAAAACATGGAAGAATTTCTGAGCGAGGTAAAAAACCACTCGAAAAATTAAATCAAGATACTCAAATATTGGAAAAGTACATTATGTCCCTGTTGCGTAATCATTATGGTTTTCTATAGCTATATTATTTTTTCTCTGCAATGCGTTTATAAACATTTTTTTATCGAGTATTTTGCTCCATTGTTTTTCAGAAGTAGAATCTTGGTACTTTCAACGGGAAAAAATCGTAAAATAAACGTTTCAACATGTTACTACGTTAACAGTACGTTACTTATTAGAGAAGAAACTACTTTGCGCTAATAAACATTCTTCAATTGAGTATTCTGCTCCATTGTTTTTAGGAAATAGAATTTTGGTACTTTCAACAAAAGACAAACGTAACTTATACGTTTGAACATGCTATTAAGTTAATATTACGTTACTTTTCAGAGATAAAATTACTTTGCGCTTAGGAACTTTTCCTAATCGAGTATTAGTAGATTGCTTTCTAGCAGTAGGGTCTTTGTACAAAAATCGGCACTTTTCAGCGCCATCAAATCTTTCAAACGTACGAATGACATCGTTCAGTTTACTCAAATAAAACTTGATGTCTATATCCTTTCTCTGTTCGCATATCGGAGTTCAGTAGATATTGGATTCACAATTTTCGGATTTGCATGTTTTATAAATATGTATATTAAAAAGTCTGTTACATCACAGATTTTTTTGCACACTTTTTCAAGTTGAAACAGAAATAAATATTCACGGTTTTTTTCAACCGAAATTACATTTTTATAATAATTAATCAGATGTTGTTCATCATCGATTCATGGGATATTTCAGTATTTTTTTCCATAGAATACGAACCTGAAGCCGAGAATATTCTATTCTTTCGCGTAATAAAAAAACAGGTTTGAATGTTTGGAACACTTCTATGTGTCTTAATGTTGTGACAATAATAAAAGAAAAAGGGTAGACAACATTAAGATCATTCCTTAGCTAAAAATAAATTGAGATTAATACATAATATTTAAAACGTATAATTTCATAAATTTTCCAATATTTTTATTGCATTTTATCGTTTCGTTGATAAGAAAATGCATATATCTAAAACAATGTCATTAATTTCAATTAAATTTTTGATGCGATAATGGAAATCAAATCTTGAATTTCTCCAAAAACATTATTGCCGCAAATTGTCTGTAAATTTTATAGGTTAGTGCTATTCCAATCCTCATACTTTTCTGTTTTTGTTCCCTTAAGACTCTAACATTGTTACATTCTCATCAGAGAAGGTATTAGATTTGTATACCCCCCCCCCCCCATTTTCATGATATGTCTACGTTTTGAGACCACCTGAACCTGAAGAACAGGTATGTCTGTCTGCTAGCACGATAACTTTCGAAAAAAATAACCTTTATGATTGGCCTTTGATACACTCATGGAGAATAGACTGTCTATTCTCCATGGATACACTCTTCCAGTGTCAGAAACTGATGGTCACGTTCGTTAGCTAGCTATTTTGGATGAAAATTCAAAAAGTTGGAGCTTCTACAAAATTTTTGAGACCATTTCTTTCAAGACTCAAAAATTATTAATACGGCTTCCTATAGTATGTGATAAGTGGAAGAATTTACCCCCGTGATTTTTGTTGATAAAAACAAAACTGTCCGAGTTATGGCATTTTCAAAATTCAAAAATATGAACAAAAATGAGAATTTTCAGCCAAACAACGCAAGATATGAAAAGAAATCAAGAGGAAAAAAATGTTTTTCTTTGGGATCCCTACAAGATTAGCATTACAACTTTTTGAATTTTGCTTTTGAGTTTTAGAAGCTTTATATATAAATGTAGGGGCGTATAAAGACCGAGCGCCTAACGCGAAGCGCGAGATCCGATAGACGCTCGCCCTAGTTTTTCTACTGTATTTTAATAGTTTGAAAGATTTGAGATGTTTAAAACCTTTTTAATCAACAGAAAAAAAGATGATTATTGTTAGTCAAGGATCTGATTTACAAATGGCTTGTATTTGATGTCAGACATAAGCAAACAAAAGTTTCATCCCAATCAGAAGACTGACATATACACAGAAAAATTTATGGAATTAAACAAATTTGATATAAAAATTCTAAAATGCTAATCTTCCCCTGAACGCGCGGTTCTCGGATTTATCCTTATTTCCCTATCCTTATTGAAAGAACGTTTCATTTTTGTGGATCAATCGCAGTCTTCCGATACGGATATTAACATGAAACTTTTTTTGCATTTGTCCGACATCCAATACAAGAAATTAATGCATATTTTCGTTTATGAAAGTTTCTAGCTCTGATAATATTTGAATCGTCATTCATTTCTTTTTCTTCAAAGTCATTCAAATAAACAAAAAAAAATCGTCCAGGAAGTACTTGAAATCGATATCATTGAAGAAACTCTATTTGCGAGCATCTTGTTTTCTTTCTCCATTTATTTCTGTTTTTGATTCTCCGGAAATGAATCGAATCTTTGTGGAGAAAATAGAAGAAAAGGTCGGAATCCCTAAGGTAATAAGTTAACAAACGGATTACTTATTTATTACTATTAGTAATTATTAATAACTAATTACTAATAGTTATTACTATTAGTAATAGCTATTACTAATAATTATTACTACTACCACGAAAAACTGACCATTTAAAACATAACAAAAAATTCTCACTCCAAAAAGAAAACAAAATTCTACAAACATTCGCACCTGCAAAGTATCCATTTTATCCTGACTGCCAAGTGAGTTGACCGCAGCTTCCTCGCCATGGAAATTATAAGCCGGTACAGACCATTGTACTTGGGAAACATCATAATTCTGAATAATTTGCACCGAAGACGATGCCCCAGATACATTCTGCGCATCAATAATATTATTCTCCGGCCACTTCCTGAAACTTTCAGCACTCTGCGTAGCATTATTACCCTGAGTCTGCATGATCGCCCTCCCGGCAACATAACTATGAATTTTCATATGATTCGACAGACTCGAAGGCCGCTGAAAATCTGCTCCACAAATTGCACACTTATGAGGCTTTTCAACCTGATGAACTTCAGAGATGTGAGCCTGTAAAAGTGACTTCGACTTGAACAAATTCCCGCAAGTCCTGCAGGCATGTGGTCGATCAACCTGGTGGCAAACAGTGTGATTCACGAGATCTATCTTTTTCTCAAATTTCTCGCCACAAGTGCTGCAGGGGAATTTCTGAGGAACACAAGTCGCATGATGGTTTGCAAACTCCGACTGAGTAAACAAAAGGGCACAGTTTGGACAGTTAATTTTTTTATCATCAAAAGAAGGATACATTCCTCCTAATTGTCTAAGAGCCTCGACAGCCATCGACTCATCATCCCCGGAAGTATAATGATGTTCTTCCTTTATATAAACCGGGTAAATAACAGAATCATCATCATCGTCGGATCTCCCATCGTTCAAAATGTTCACAGCTACATGGGCTTCGGTAATGCTCGAGGTGACGTCACCGACAGTTACTTCGGTTAAATCATCTTCGAGAACACACTCTTCCACTGGTTCGCATATTTCTTCGTGGGAAATAATATTCTGTTGAATTCCGTCATGCACAGTCGAAAGAGGAAAAGACACGAATTCTTCGTTTTCATGAGATTCCATGATATCTTTCGTTCTTAGTTGTTGCAGCTTTCACAAAATCATATAAAACGCCCACATTGAAAAATGTTCATCATTTATGCGGACCTAGTTTCACCAGCTTAGCGTTAAGTCAAGTTAGGTACTGTCATTTTGAACTTGAGGGACTTTGTTGCGGTCGCGGATTCTCGTAAACATACGTGCTATTGTTGAAGAACTCGTATGACGCGCAGGTGGTTGCAAGAGGTGGTGATTGTGAGAGATTTTTTGAGTTGATATGAGATTTATTTCTTTTAATGCCCCGGAATAGGGCTGAGAATCTTTGTGGAAGTTCAGTTCCGTAATGCGGAGCAGTTCCTGCAACTTTAGATGAATTAGAAAAGTAAGGTGAAAGATCGGAATGATGTGATTATTTGGGACTTACCTGGATTACTTTAATATCCGGTTTGTTATCTTGTGATGTAAAAAAGTTGTTATGTCGGAAGGTTAGTGGTCGGGACAGAAGTACTTTGCGTATAAACTTGAAGCTAGCTGGTTAGTGTGGCATCGAAATATCGATTCCGGTTTGTGCGGGAAAGAGATGAATTTTCAAATATTGACTTCGTGTACGATGATATAGTTTAAAGTAAATAATATTCCTAATATGAGAAAAATACTTGAAACTTGTATAAATAATTGTAGTGTTAATATAATATTACATCTGAAGAGCCGATTTGACTTTCATGAAGATGCTATTTAATAAAATGGCATTTTGGAGTATTTCGGAAAATATCCTTTGAAAAAGTAATAAACGAAGGTCAACCATGATAACAGAAGATAAACAAAAAAGAAAGGGATTCCAAACATTTTTGTTAAAGCTTGTTTATATTATTGGATCAAAGATATGATTGGATTTACAAATGGTACTATCAGACAACTTCAGAGTGTTCAGCAGCTGATTTGGATTCCTAAAGGGTTGGAAATGTTTTGTTTTTTTTAATAAGGTTGTTGAACTTTACCTCTAAAGTTTAAGATAAGAGTTGATAACAGTACTTTGAAAATCAGAAGAAAATCAAAAGTTTTATATAATCATAATCATGGAGGCGAAAGTGATTCATTGGTCATATACGTAACAGACTTGATATAAGTGATCAGTTTTAAGGTTAACTTTAATCAAACTTATATGGTTAAATTTGCATTGTTCCAAAGGTTTCAAAATTATATGATATAATGGAAAAGGTAAAGCAATCTGCGTGGTGGTTGATTACATTATTTGGAATTCCTGTCACCTTTCCTTGGTTGCTGTATCATTTATACAATGTCATGATGTTTAAAAGAAGAAAAGCTTTCCTCAGGGGCAAGGTACGTTTTTTACGAAATCTTATAATTCCATTTTATTTATTTTTATATTTTATGATTTCTTCAAATATAAAAAATTAACTTCAAATGTATGATGTATCTAATCTAATTTTTGAAATTGGCTGTTTTGTCCTCATTTTGCTCAATTTGTGAATTTTTGTATGGTCAATAATTTGAAATAAAATTTGTTGACCATTATATTAACTTAAAATGCACATTCTAATCTAATAAAAATTCATAGAAATCACTAACAGTAGTTCATGTAATTCAGCATGAAAATTCGGAATTCAGAAGTCCTTGGGACTTTGAAGTGCCGCTTTACGATAAATATGTGAAATGCGCGTTTCAGTAATATTACATTCATAATAGCATATTAAACAAATTTTAACTCTATGGAATATGTTTCTTGCATTTTTTAAAGTACAAGGTTTAGAAATATAATCGACAACTTGAAGAGTTTCATGTAAACCTCTCCAATTCATTTGCAAATTTTAATTCGATGAGTACATCCTTTAAAATTGTATACGCCCAATTATTCCTATACAAAATTAGGATGATTGAAATTCTCTCTTTTGCAGGTCGTTTTGATAACCGGAGCGAGTTCAGGTTTAGGGGAGGCTTTAGCTCACGTTTACTACAGTTGTGGTTGTCGTTTAATTCTAATATCGAGAAGAAGAGATGAATTGCAGCGAGTGAAAGACACTCTTATGAATATTCACTATGTACGCTCAGAATCAAAATCCGAAAATATAATATCTACATTTACCGAAACAAACTCAATTAAAATTCTTTTCAGACGGTTCCGACACATCCACCTGTTATTCTTCCATTAGATTTGACTGAAATTAATTTGTTGAACTCTGAAGTTGAGAAGGTATTGAAAATCCATGGAAGAGTGGATGTCCTCATAAATAATGCTGGAATTTCCTACAGAGGAGAAGTGGAAAATACAAATGTGGATGTCTATATCAAAGTAATGCTTATCAATTATTTCGCTCAAGTCGCCATGACTAAAGGTAATTTGACATTTTACAATGGTTAAAGTTATTTGAAAATTGGTAATAATCATTTTGGTAAGATTTTGCTGTAGCTCTAGTAAATATTGTACCTTATTAAAACCATTCATTCAATAGCTGTCTTGCCATCAATGATGGAACAGCGTTCTGGACACATAATTTGTGTAAGCAGTGTTCAAGGAAAGATGGCAATTCCATATAGGTATGTATTGTACTCCTGCCAATATTTTTCTGGGAGGCACAAGATTAATTTCAGCCCATCTCATTTTAATTCTTAAAATTGATTGCACTAATAGATCAGCATACGCAGCTTCAAAACATGCACTGCAAGCTTGGAGCGATTCTTTGAGAGCAGAAGTTTCGGATAAAAATATAAAAGTTACCGTAATAAGTCCAGGGTACATTCAAACGTCCCTTTCCCTCAACGCGTTAACGGAAAGTGGACAAAAATATGGAGGTCAGTTTCTGAAAAGTTCTCAAATCTTATAAATTCCACGAATGTTTACCAAAGTGTCTACCGGTCGGATAAATTCAAATTCCTGGTTTTCACACATTCAATTTTTTTTCTCGGCCTGGGAATTTTACTTTTTTTTGACATTTTGGATGTCATAACTAACGTCATTTCATCAAATAAATTGCTTGTTCCAAATAAGAATCATTATTCTTTTAGGGAATTCCCCGTTCGAAGTCAGAATCATTATTCTCAGAAGTTCCCTTCTTGCATTCCGAATCCATTTTGCCAAATGATAATTACAATTTTTATATATTCATTTTGGGACCTCAATTAAATATTATCCTTTGTATGTTTGATCAGGTAAATATTACTATTTACGATTTCGAAATTTCAAAGACGTTCAAGATTTCAAAAGAATAAGTATAAATTACAAACAGCATCACATCTATCTTCGTCATTGATGGACGTAAACAACTTTCCCATTGTTTGTTTTGTGATTTTTTTAATCTAGATCAATAAAATATCAAAACGCTTTTAATATACATTTATGAAACAATAGAATGAAAATTTGCGGCCTTTCTCCGGTCAGGCATACAGTTGGACACTTCGCTCAAAAAAAAAAAAGTGATGAATCCTTATCTTCTGCAGTAATGGACAAATCAACAGAGCAAGGCTATCCCACAGCAAATGTAGCCGAAGAAGTATTAAAATCGATGTTGAATGGAAGCAAGGATGTAACAATCTCTACATGTTCTCCAAAGATCGCAATTTTAATTCGAACCCTCTTTCCTTCCCTTTACTTCTGGATTATGGAAGTAAGGGCTAAGCAATCGAGAAAGAGTGCATGAAAGAAGAATAATAACTGCTGTTCTAACCCTTTTGAAATTTGTATATAATTTGGACGGTGCTAGTATCTAGTGCTACAATTTGAAAATTAGTTTATAGAGGTTTGAGGAGTCCTCAAATAGACTTTATTGTTGTTTGTATCTTTTATATTATGTAGAGTAGGGTATTAGGGTATTTATATTATACATACATACAACGCATGTAAAATAAAAAGCTTGTCTTAAAAAACATCTCCCTTCAACTACAGCATTCTTGAAGAATAAAAAAATAAAATTCTAACAATCAGATTTGGACAACACACTCATAAATGTCTCTATTCTAATTACTAAATAATAAGGCAACCTCACAATCCAAAAACATTATTAAAAATCTACCAATGTTTTACTGTTGATTCATTTGAATGTTGGACATTAAAAGATATTTACATTTCGATTGGTTCTGAATGTAATTTCTCATATTCCAATGTATCAGTTAAGACCTCTGAATAAATTTAAATACAGATGATGAGGAAGAAGGGGTTGAAAATTTTTGAAGTTTGTGGACTATTTAAAACTATACTTTATTCCAGTAATCTGACATTCTATTGGGTACAAGTAATGGAACATGTTTACACTATTTACAGCTTACGCATCACCATGAGCGATTTATTGGATTTAAGGCTTAATATCATTCGCAAACACAGTGCATCTTTCGTAGTTTTAACAGATATAACGTAGAAGACGAACTCACATCATACGAGAATACACTAATTTCTGATCAGTTTTGTTCCCTATGCTTACACGTATTTCACGTTATTTACAATAGAACTTATAACATAATGTTCATTGTCTGTGTGAAATAAAATTAGGGCGTTAGTAAATGCAGAGGAAATGCATGATAGTTTACTGGATTTTCTCAAATTGGTGGCACATTATTTACACAAGACCACATTTTTTTCTACATCTGTAAGAGGTTCTTCAACGACTCAACATTCGCGCACCTCAATGAAAGATGTCCACATAGAAATTACCATCAATCTAAATTTTTAGACAAATCTTCAACACAATTTGAGGGCACCAATTAATAAGTTGCATTCGAAGAATCTGTAGGGCAATGCGAGTGAGTTATAATTGAAAAATACTCTGGTCCTATACAGAAACAAATCGGTATAAAAAAATTATGTAATTTATAATCTTTAACAATCGTTTACTCGTTACAACCGCTGCTTGAATTCTCGATCAACAGCATCACAGGACCGACAAAAGTTTCCCATTTTGTACTAAAACTAAATATCAAAACAAACTTAAAGCAACCTTTGCCGACGCTGATTGTCTGATCTGTTGTCAAATGATATTTAAGACTTTATCATTTTTTTAACCTAAAATTTATTTTTGAGTTTGCGTCCGTTCCCAACACACTGAGAAAAAGTAACATCTTATAACTGTATTTAAAACTTAGTGACTAATCGTTCGTGATTTCGCCCATCGCTTTCTAATGTCGGACTCAACTTTTTTGTATTCTACAGTAAGATTTATGCTTCTCTGGGAACTAGGAAGAATACAATGTTTTTCTTAAAACGTGCTCGAAGCACATTTTTCCTCTTCTACTCCATTTCAGAGAAGAAACCAGATAATTTCCATTTCATAAATATATTCAAGGGAATTTAACCCTTTTTTCTTTTGTCACTTAAGTTGGTAGCGCATTCAATTTGAAACGCCATACAAGCAAACAACACTACTCAACAGCATGGAAATATTGAAAAATGTGAATGGAACAAATTTACACTACATTCACGTCTTTCTTGTGCCAAGTATGAACTGATCATAAAATTGAAAATCTGAATAGAGTTTGTACTAGTTGATCATTTTTAAAAGCTGATCTTTCTTTCTTTAAAAAAAAGGCATTCTCATTTATTGTGCAGAGCAAAAATAAATTGCTAGGACGTAGAATTCAAAAACAGACGCCTTTTAAAGCGTTTTTCGTCCATTCTACTTCCTTGCATTATAATCTAATGATACGTAGTGTTAGTTTAAATAACTTACTGGCATAGTTTCAATCATCCTTGTTAAATAAATCACATTTAGGTATCACAAAAAATGAGAAGCACATATCTGGTTTTAAGCGAGACAATAGAAAGCATTACGCACAAAGGCGAAAAGTAATTAATGTACAAGAAGACATTTCGCTGAGGTCGGTGGGTAGTTACAAGTCTACCAACCGTTTTAAATACAATTGTATTTTTCCTAATTCAACAAATGCTATGTTATGTCTTTCTAATATCGCACGTGAAGCTTATCACGTTCTAACCTTTGTCTCTTTGTAAAAAAACCATAGCTTGTGTGATATTCTTTTCATTTGAAGGCTTGATAGACTCTCCATGCAGTGACGCTGAGTGCCATTAAAGTTATTGTGTTGTGGAGAATCCTCCTCCTTGTGTCATCTTTCCTAACTAGAAACGTGGGCGATGAGGGTCCTAGAACAGCGAGAAGCTCGACATGTGGCAGTTTACTCGTATCAGTTTCAACCTGATACTGGCAGCAGGGATCAAACTGCCAAGACACTGTATAAAGTCCACAAGTTATTACAGACGTAAAACCTAGGGGGCCACAAATGTAGAGCTTGTCTCCCCACATTAGACCTAGAAATTAAAAAATATTGCTCAGTATGAGGACATTTTTTCTATAAAACAAAACAAGAAGTTCAAAAATTATTAATACAATGCAGATAATCTGGTTGGAAATTACAACGGTGAACATCGGACAGAAAAATACCAATGATTGCCTTGGAAATCCCAACGAAAATGATTAAAAAATAATAGCTTCACCGTGGTGAATTCAATTTATTTTTGAAATTACATTAGAACATTCACAATAACGAATATAACTTCAAACAAATTTTTAAAAGTGCACTTAATTTTGCCTTCAAATGCAGGGGCGGCCTGGACTCAGAAATAAAATAAAATCAGAATCCTATAAATCTTGATAATCTCAGGGGCAGTTTGAAAACAACGTCACGTTATCATGGAATTTTTTCTCTGATTTAATTTTATAGACGAAAAAGGAAGACACAAAACGTATGAACACATTATCTAGATACTTTAACTTGTTAAATGAAATTATTGATTTCCATTTTTTCATGCATTTCGAAAAATTGTCATGCAGATTTTTAATTCGTAAGTGGGATATCACATTCTGCATTAATCTCTAAATGGGTATCAAACTAGGACTTCCCCCTCCCTCCCAGAGCCCCATGGCAGTGTGACGTACTTTTTCAACTACCCCTTATAAAAATCCTTTACACCTCATGAAATTAACAGACACCCCTTGAAATATTATAAAACAACTAAAATTTCAAAGTCCCTTAAAGCCTGTGAAATTCCTTGGAATCATTCAAAATGATCTGAAATCCGAAGAATCCATCCGAATCTCTACGAATTATTGAAATCTATTAAAAGTTACTTGGAATCTCTAAAACTACCCACAAATATTTTAAAATCCTTCCAAATCCTTTGAAATTTTGTGAAGCTGTTTAAAATACCTGTAAATCAACAAAATTCCACTAAAATCTTCTTTTTTATTATTATTATTTATCAGCATTTGGAACTCGAAAGTTCATTGCCTCATCTACCCGAGACCGCCACGCGTCC
>WSXT02042916.1:0-13262 GCA_011762715.2 Neuroterus valhalla | reverse complement strand
TTCTAATGGTTATTTATTATTTGTTCACAACTAAAAAGGTGAAGCAAAGTTGAACGTTTCAGAAAAGATCGCAACTTTTTAGCACTAATCTAAGAGGAGAAAGCCATAAACAATAACGATTTTTTTAAACAATTATTTTTGTTAAATTTAATAAAAAATTAACTCACTTCAGGTGAAAAGTGGGCAAAAGGTTAAAAATTTGAGAAAAAACCGCAAAATTTCTCTATCATTAAGCAAAGAAAATATTATTATCAATGATAATAAATTGTGAAAACAATTATCTTTTAACATGAATTAATTATCACTTTAATCTAATTGAAAAGTGATCAAAAGTTACAAATTTCAGGAAAAACAGCAACTATGTAGTAATTACCTAGAAGAAGATAGCTATAAATATTTACAATTTGTTTAATCAATTATTTTTGCTAAATTAAAAGAAACAATTACTTACTCTAGGTGAAAAGTGGACAAAAAGTTGAAATTTTCAGAAAAAAACGCAACTCTGTAGCATTATTCTAAGGGAATATTGTTGTAATTGATAACAAATTATTCAAAACAATTTTTTTTAACTTCAATTGACTATTACCTCGCTTTGACTGAAACGTTAAAAAAAAGTTGAAAAGTTTAGAAAAAACCTTGACTTTCTAACCCTTTTCTAAGAGAAAATTTCTAAGAACAATAATAAATTGTTTTAAAAATTTTGAATAGGCATCTATTTATCAGTATAAACTGGTACTTGATGTACTTGAAATAATCTGCGTTAAAAAACCCGCAAAAAAATCATAATTAGCGCCTAAAATTCGGAAAACACATTTTTCTACTACTTTTGGGGGTTTTCGGGGACCCTATAAAATAGACTTATGGAGGTGATATTTGAAGAATGATATTTTATTCACATTCTTTGACTAATTGTGAAGATAAATGGTGAATTCTAACTCGATTCAGCTTATATTGAAAATTCTAAAAAAAAATTTACAAAAACGTCTTTTGCTTTTATGGGAAATACGTATTAAACTTTGTGGGGCTTGCGCCACCTCTAAATATTTATTTGAAAAAAAATGCGTTCATTTTTTTGTGGATTTGAACGAATTTCCGGGAGTTTCGCATAAAAATCCGAAAAAAAAAATTTCCTAATGAATTTTTGACCACCCTAATGTATCATGAGTAGGATGTTCAACAGTAACAGTGATTCGATCCCAAAAGAGTGTTGTATAATAATTCAAATGGTGCGCTCATCAAACTTACAAGCAAACAATCCCAAATTATAAGCTTAGAATGATTATTGTTGCGAATTCAAACTACCCGATCCTTTGGAATTAGAAAATTTTTAACGATTGGGGACACCAAAAAATAATGGATTTGATAATTATATAGTAAAAGTAAACTCTCTTGCTTTTTATCAGTTGAATTCTACCTGCGATTGGTGATTGAATTTAAACTATGGCAATAGCAAAAAATTATATAATTCCTAATGAGAATTCAAGAATCTTTAATTGAATTGCCTAACTGAATAGGCGAAAAAGTTTTACTTATGCCGTTTGGAAGAATTGATTATTTACTAAGGTATCAATGAGTTTTTATGTAAAACAGATATTTGTAAAGTTAAGCTGAAGTTGTTGACACATTGTAATATTTTGAATCCAACCTCCAATTTGATTGGTCCCCGAAATTGACCAATGATTTCTTAAACGAATACAAATCTATCATTTTAAAAAGTCAATAGTCACTAGATTGTATTCAAAATATGAAAATGTTCAAAGCTACTTCTTCAAGTAACAAATCACGTTTTTTCTTCTGCATAGATAAGGTAACTTCATTGGATTCCAGATGACGTAACTATTCATATTGAAAGACAAAGAAGACCTCAAAGGGAGACGTGCAATAAAGCCTAAATGCAGCTGCCCATCTATTCTTACAATTATGCAAATTAAAATACATTATGACTCATTTTTCTCGTGTAGGAAGAAGACAAAAACGGGGAAAGGAAATAATATTATTTATTTCTTCAATAAATTCAATTTCAGTTATGTCCTTGAGTTCCATTATTTACTAATCTCCTCAAAAAACATCAAAATCACAGCTTTCACAGAGTACTCTATTTTGAGTCGCAAGCCCTCCTTTTGCTCTGAACAATCTTCATGTAGAATGTAAGTTGAGGCTCAAGGTCACCATTACCTTTGGAACACCCTTCCATCTCCACTCCAGGACGGCGATTATCCCAGTCACCTTTCTTATCGCGGACCTCCGGACCCAAAGAAAGTATCCTAGTCCGAAACGAACATGCTACGTACCTGAAGAGTCTTCATCGGCAATGTCCACAAAAGAGGGGACCGTCGAAGAAACCTAGTGGTGGTGGCAATATAAGGCCCAGTGAATGGCGCGCCTCAGCCAGTCCTTAGTAAGCGGTACCTAAGTCTTAAGGTCCGCACCCTTACGTTACGCGCTATCAATTTTTTTTTAATCGCGCAGGCGCACGCGCGCGATCGCCTTTTTCCCGGAAGTAATAGTGATACCATCTCCAGAACTTCCGTGCCGCGAAGAGTGACCGGACTAAAAAAACGGGGTCTCCGATCAGGATAACGATAATCCCGTGATGCGGGTGAGGGCGAGGAATATGCCGAAGTACTCGCTAGTACTGCTTTTTGCAGTCACGTTTGCCCTTGCCGGTGAGTAAAAAGTGCCATCCAGATAATTTCAAGGGATCATCACGAAAGGGAAAACCATCCCTTAAAAAAATATATTAGAAGATCAACATTTTTTATTATTTTTCTCTCTTTATTCCCCCCCTCCGCCACGACCGGAAAACTTAGTCAAAATATCTTTCGGCGACTGAGACGACAGTTGCATAAGGTAATAGAACGTGAAAGCCAAGAATCTGGTTGGTCCCGGATAGAGGGTGACGTCACTCCCGTGCCCCGGGCACCCGAAGACGGTGGGGACAACTTTCCCTGATCGTCACAAGACGAAAAACAAAATTCAAGGATTACGAGACTGATATCCGATCTCACACGTTCACCAACACGAAATTCCTACACATTTTAAAAATTATAGAAAGAAAGTGGAAATTCATCTCGTTTTGTTTCTAGAAATTCATAGATCCTTAATGCGACCATATATTACATTTTGAGTTACTCCCATTATCCCTGATTTAAGCTCTATAATTGAATTTTTTTTTAGAATAAAAATCCTTTTTTATAATTAACCTTTTCACTAGATTATAAATCAGTTAATTTTATGGATGAAACCATAGAACTTACTGATTCATTAGTTCATTAGTACAAATAACTGACTTATACCTAAGTATAAAAAATAATGCTTCCGATAAAACGACACTAGGAGGATACATCTAGAATAGAGAATAACCTTGACCCCGTAATGCAATAAAAATATTTGGCTATAGACAAAAAAAATTAGAGTGGAATTCCCTTTATCTACCTCTATTTTATCTTCAAGGTGGAACGTGAGTAGTGAAACCTATTACAGTTACAAAAAACAGTTTCAATCTCGATAAACAGATTATCTATTTTCAATCCTTTCAGAAAAATAAGGTCTCAGGATTCTCTTCGGAAATCCCTTTATCAATTAATTGCATTAGGGGTTCCGAGACAATATTCCATCTCCACCCTATTATAACATCAAAACACCCCAATAAGCCTTGTGGACCTAGCCCAAATTCGAGGTTTATATTTCAGGAGAAAAATATCGAAAATAGAGATTGTGTATCAAATTGTCATAAAAGAACAGGGACTAACAAAATTGCAGATTTAATAATTGGGCTTTGAATAAAAAACGTAAATTTTGGATTTTTTCGGTTTCACTTCAAAGCTACGGTACTCTAAGATATAGGAATTAGAACCCTTGAGTTTGAAAATCGGTTACCCCTAAAAGTACTTCTACTCTCTTTAAAATTATCACTATACTTCTATTTTTGTTATTTCAGAACAATTTTTTATTTTTATTTTACTATAAAAATAAACGAATTTTTGAGTTAATTATTTTTCAGGTATCTTTTTCCAGATTCGAAGCTGGACTTTGAAAAATTTTTATACACTTCGCGGAATATTTTCTTAAAGGCTTTCATATTAGGAGCAATAAATCAAAACCAATCAGATATATCTTGTGTGATATTTTCACAAAAATCAAATCTTGTCTGCTGTCAATTCGAATTATTTTCACTTCTAAAAAATATAGTGAAACAGGTTTGTAGCAAGAGTTGATCCTTCCTCATTCATCATACTCTCTACTTGTTTTATTGTTTTTTAATTTTTAATGCAACCTTTAGGACTAATCTTTATGATCTAGAACGTCTCCCTAAATTCCATAAAATCTTACTGAAACAACCACAGCCTTTAGAGCCAAATCTCATCACCTTCACAAAACTCTCTCTGAGTCTAAATTTTCTAGATCGAAGGGGTTACAATATTATCCCAAAAGCACCCCGAAACTCCATAAAAAATCCTGAACCCAAAAAAAAAGACGTTCGTTACCCATAAAACGATTTCAGAGGGAACGATATTGAGTCGATGGAAGCGACAAGACGACAAAAAGGATAATGTGAAGGACGAATTCTGCAAGGACAAGGACGCCGGTGAATGGTTCCGACTCCAAACAGGAGAAGGAGACAATTGTCGAGATGTCATCCAGTGCACAAGTTCTGGAATACAGGCTCTAAGGTGTCCCGCCGGATTATACTTTGACATCGACAAGCAGACTTGTGACTGGAAGGATGCAGTCCACAATTGCAAGTCTACAAACAAAGAACGGAAAGCCAAGCCCATTCTCTTCACCGAGGAGCCCCTTTGTCCAGAAGGTCAACTTGCTTGCGGAAACCAAGATTGTGTAGAGAGAGGTCTTTTCTGTAACGGTGAAAAAGACTGTGCTGACGGATCCGACGAAAACATTTGTGGTAAGTAATTTAGCAGAATCCTAGATCTTGAATAGACATCTTCTATCCCGATCTGATCTTTTATATTGACTAAATCTGGATTGTGATTAGATAGAATTCATTATTACTTATAAAATTGAATTGTGTCCCCTTACCTCAGATATGGACAATGACCCTAACAGAGCACCACCCTGCGACCCTGCCGTGTGTGTCTTGCCGGATTGTTTCTGTTCCGAGGATGGTACGACGATACCTGGTGATTTACCCTTCAAGGATGTCCCGCAGATGATTACCATCACCTTTGACGATGCCATTAACAACAACAATATTGGGTTGTACAAGGAAATTTTCAATGGCAAACGCCGAAACCCCAACGGATGTGACATCAAGGCGACCTTCTTCGTCTCCCACAAGTACACCAACTACTCAGCTGTCCAGGAAATGCACAGGAAGGGACATGAAATCGCAGTCCACTCCATCTCGTAAGAATAATTGCTTCAATGCAACCTGCACTTTTAACAATAGTTTAACCACAAAGTGCATGATCAAATCTCTGCCCCAAGCACAACACTTTAAGTTTCCTTGGTTCAAGTTATTCCAGATTTTAAAAATCCGTTTGAAAGCATGTTACAATGTTACAATGTTACAATCGTTAGTATCTCATTATCTTAAGTGTATGTGCATGAGGACCTGAATTTGTGTAGATAACTGATACCCTCCTATAACCCCATACCTTCCTATCTATCCCAATTGATAATACTTGGTAAGCTGCACTAGTAGATAGCGAGAATAATTGGAGACGGTATCAATGGCTTTGACTACGTATTTTCAATCCCAGGAAAAATGGCCACAAGGTGTCAACAAGCCAGAAGAGGTAATGGAAGCTATATTGTGGTGACGGTAGTTGCTGAGTTTTTGAAGATATTCTTCGCTTTCTGAACACTTGTTCTCTAACCACGATTTATCTGTTTAGACACAACGACGACGAGAGCTTCTGGTCCGACGCCACGGTCGATGACTGGGCTAAGGAAATGGCCGGCATGAGGGTCATCATCGAGAAATACGCCAACTTGACTGACAACAGTGTTGTTGGAGTTCGAGCACCATACCTCAGAGTTGGAGGCAACAATCAATTCACAATGATGGAAGAGCAAGCTTTCCTTTACGATTCAACTATCACATCTGCACTCAACAATCCTCCCTTATGGCCATACACCATGTACTTCAGAATGCCCCATCGTTGTCACGGGAATCTCCAACACTGTCCAACCAGGTGATTTTTCACAATCCCATAATAAAAACAATGATCCGGGAAAAAATTTAGGAATCCTAAGCATCTCTGACTTTCTCTTTGCAGGTCACACGCGGTCTGGGAAATGGTAATGAACGAACTCGACAGGAGAGAGGATCCTCAAAACGACGAGTACCTTCCAGGATGTGCTATGGTCGACTCTTGCAGCAATATCCTTACCGGAGACCAGTTCTACAATTTCCTCAATCACAACTTCGACAGGCATTATGAACAAAATCGTGCCCCACTTGGTCTCTACTTCCACGCAGCCTGGTTAAAAAACAACCCCGAATTCCTTGACGCCTTCCTCTACTGGATCGACGAAGTCTTAGCAAACCACAACGATGTCTATTTCGTAACAATGACGCAAGTCATACAATGGATCCAAAATCCCCAAACTGTAACTGAATCAAAGAACTTCGAATCCTGGAGGGATAAGTGTGTCGTCGATGGACCACCAGCCTGCTGGGTGCCCCATACTTGCAAACTTACATCTAAGGAAGTTCCTGGGGAAACCATCAATCTCCAAACCTGCATCCGATGCCCCAACAACTACCCATGGATCAATGATCCCACAGGAGACGGATTCTTCTAAGTTAAATCTTCAGACATTGGACGGAGCTTTGAAACAAAAAGCAAAGCTATTATACATCAATGAAGCATATATAAAAAAGGAAAACGTTATTCGCAAGGTCGCACGATGATCGTTGCAGTTTTCGTCCCTAGTCGGTTCGTGGACGAAGCTTAAGTAGCTCTCGTTCAAATTAAGTCATAGAACGTTTGCTTCGCGACCTTTTATTAGAAATGTTTACCAGTACTTTCGCGTGGTGAAGAACAGCATCTCAAAGTTCCAAGTGAAGGTGCGAAAAGAATCTCTATATTAGAAAAATAGGAGAGAAAATGGCGGGCTTGACAAGTCCGCAAGTGAGACTCGATATGTAATATAGACGCATCCCGTTTCCTTTTTCAAAAGTTGATACCCCACTCCTATCCTTTCCTATCCTCTCATCCATCCTCTCCTTTCCCACCCTCCTCTAAGCAATCGCCAAATCTTCCCGGGGCGCCCTTACTTTTCTAAGGGTCGACCAAAACTATATAAATATAAATGTGTATGTATATTTTATAAAGTAAGCGACATCAATTGTTCCGAGAAGAAAGCGACAGATCTTCAATAAAAGACTTTTAAAAATTGAAGACTTCATTATCTTTAGATCCCACTCATTTCCGCAGGAATATTAAATTACATGGAATGAATCTTATTCAATAGGAATTTCATTTATGCTAAATTATTCATACTATTAATTCCGCAGTCTTTCCTCATAGAACGCCTCACTTTCTAGACAATTCTTGCGGTGAAGACATCAAAGTTATGATCTCTAAAGAGAAAATCATTTATATATGATTGACTATGTCGGTAGTATTTCGCATTTCAAATGCAGTTTGCAGTTATCATATTGTATAATATTATTCATTTCAGTAGCGATGATTGAATCATTACTCCATTGTTCTTTGAAGTAATGATTATTAGAGAAGTGACAAGAAAGGAGGTGTTTCGAGGCGCAGCATCTGAACATTGCCTTCAACATGAGGAATATAAATGCCTATACTTTGCATATTGCTCCCATAAAAAAAGCAATCTGAGGAGATTTCCGGTCGTTAATTTACGGTAGGTCAAACGGGAGGATTCCTTATTTGTGAGGGAAATTAAGATCAAGGTTAACGAAAGGGGCGGAATGAGGAGCATATTTAGAGTACACAGAGTTTCATTAAGAAAGGAGAGGTTTTGTTGGCAAGGTGAGGAGAGACGGGCTGGGGAATCAGGGAAAACGCGTTTGCATTCTTTCGACTTGTCATGAGGTCGAGAGCGTGCGAGGGACGACTCTGGAGACTTTCTTATTTGATACGCATCATCGACATTCGATACAGGTATACATTCGAAGATTATCCCGTCTGACCTTTCCTGTTACACGCAACGCGCTCGTGCACGAAGTTGTGTACTCATTGGTACTCACTGGGTCAGTAACGTATCAAGGCAATTTTGATTAGTGAAACTAGTTTTATCATGATTTTCATTATTAACCATTTTTTTTCGAGAATTCTGATTTTTGTATCATTTAGGAAACGGAGAGAAACCATTCATTAAATGAGGATTTAAGTTGTAAAAGCAACATGACATTTTTATTGACAGTGAGTATACTTATTGTCAATTCCTGAAGAAAGGTTTTTTTGCGATTTTGGGTTTTTCCAGGTATCTCTATATTCTATCGGAATAGAATTTTTCTACTAGAGAGCAAGTACTAGGTATCGCATTTTACAGAGTAGACGATCTTTCACTTCTTCAAAGGATTGCATACACTGGCATTCTGAGATAAGTCACCTTCTTATATGTCATTCCGAAAATTTAGGTCGTTTACATCGTTGATTCAAGGGGGTAACGAAAAGGTGATATAAGCGCGGCGAAGTTGAGCAGCTGCGTAACCACGAAGCCGGCAGTTCGAAAACTCGCGTGCATATTTCGTACTCATTTTTATATAACAGTGAAAAATTATCTTTTCATCATTTAGGATTCATTAGTAAGAGAAGTTTGTTCTATTTGGTAACGAAATCTTAATTTGTCAGAAATACAGATAAATAAAAATATGCATTGCTAATAAAAATAGTTCATGTGGCTCAAGCTGTTTGGGTTTGAGCGCCCTCCATATGAGTCCTTGGCCATTGTGAGGCATACCCGAAAAAACCGCAATTTTCTAGCACTAATTGGAGAGAAGATAGACATAAACGATTATAATTTGTGTAAACAATCATTTTTGTTTAATTAAATTAAATATTAACTCACTTCGCGTTAAAAGTGGGCAAAAAGTTTAAAATTTCAGAAAAAACCGCAAGTTTATATTATTAAACAAAGAAAATATTATACGTAATGATGAAAAATTGTATGAAACAATTATTTTTGCTAAATTCTATTAAATAGTTACTTACTTTAGGTGAAAAAAGGACAAAAAGTTGCACATTTAAAAAAAAACCGCAATATTGAAGCATTATTCTAAGATAATATTGTTATAATTAATATAAAATTGTTTAAACAACTATTTTTGTTAACTTGAATTGATTATTACCTCGCTTTAATTGAAACAGTGAAAATAAGTTGAAAAATTCATTAAAAAACCTTGACTTCCCAACCCTAATCTAAGAGAAAGTTGTTAAAAAATTCCATTCAGTGTAAAGTCAGCCATTTCAGAAAAAACCACAACATTACAGCACTTTTGTAGGAGAAAATAGTCATAAACAATAATAAATTGTTTAAGTAAGCATGTTTGTTAACTCGCATTAATTATTACCTCATTAAGTGAAAATTAGACAAAAAGCCTAATAGTTCAGAAAAAACTGCAACTTTCTAGCGATAATCTAAGAAAAGGAAGCCATAAACAAAAATATCTTGTTTGAACAATTATTTTTGTTAAATTAAATTAAACATGAACTCACTTCAAGTGAAAGGTGCGCAAAAAGTTAAAATGTAAGAAAACCTCGCAATTTTCTATCATTGAGCAAAGAAAATATTATCAGCAATGATGATAATTTGTTTAAACAATAATTTTTCTAACATTATTTAATTATAACTTTAATTTGATTGAAAAGTGATAAAAAGTTAAAAATTTCAGGAAAATCGCAACTATGTAGTAATTATTTAGGATCAGATAGCTATAAACATTAAAAATTTGTTCAAACAATTATTTGTGCCTAATTAAATTAGATAATTACTTACTTTGAGTGAAAAGTGAACAAAAAGTTGAAAATTTCAGAAAAAACCGCAACTTTGTAGCATTATTCTAAGAGAATATTGTTATGAATAATAGAAAATTGTTTAAACAATTATTTTTGTTAAATTCAATTGATTATTACCTCGCTTCATCTGAAACGTTGGAAATGAATTGGGAAATTTAAAAAAAAAACTTGACTTTCTAACCCTTTTCTAAAACAAAGTTGTCAAAAACAATTAAAAATCGTTTAAATAATTTCAATTAACATCTCATCATCAGTATGAAGTAGCATTTCAGGTATTTGAAATAATCTGCATTAAAAAAACCGCGAAAAAATTATAATTAGCGCCAAAAACTCGAAAAACCCATTTTCTCACTGATGGGGGTTTTTGGGACCCTATAAAACAGATTTATGGGGGTAATATTTGAAAAGTAATATTTTATCCGCATTCTGTGACTCATTGTGAAGAGAAAGGGTGAATTTCGCACTCAAAACCAAAAAAATTCGTATATTTTTTTGTGTAATCGAACGAATTCCCGGGCGCTTTGCATAAAAATCCGAAAAAAAATTTCTAATGTTTATTGTAAACAATGTTTCTTCACTCCTTGCAAATCAATCATGCACTTCAAAAAATGGATTTTTGTATTATCTCCGTACTTGAAATTCAATTTTTATTCCCAAACATAATTTGATTTGGTATTGAAAATATTTTCCTGAAATGAGTGAAATTGATGAGAAAAAGTTTGCTTTGCATATGAATATGATATATCTGACACCATGAAGTTACTTTTACAAATTAGAAAAACCTTGTTTTTTAATTTAGTAATATTTTTTGTTATATTAAAGACATTCGCAAAATTTATTTGGCTTTGAACAAAAATTCCATAAAATTTATAGGGTTTTTCCAGGTAATTAAAATATTATCTGGAAAATCCAGGTGTTCCAGGTAGTTAGACCATGAAAAAGTCATAATGAATAGGTCAACATAATTTTCTAATTAATTTTCAGGAAGATAAAACTAGGTTTGAGATTAGAATGCAATTAAGTAGTTCTCTATTTTCCCCCATTATTTTTCACTGCTTCATATTTGCTGACAGCAATCAATTAAAAAATGAAACGCATTTTTTTTTTAGTTGGTGAAAAGCAGTAATCAATCACTAAAATGTAGTGTATGCGGCCTATTTACCTTCAGTCCTATAATATGGTTGGTATTTGTTTTCTAGATTTGATGAAGCCATACAAAGCGTTAACAGGAGAACGCGAAATTTTTTGCTAATATTCGAATTTCAAGTAGAGGAATCTAAATTGGATATTCTCACGACAGAAAAACATTCGTTTTGTTGAGTGTTGATCAAAAGCTTCATCAACAAATTTTTCTCCCAAAGAATAATTCTAAAAATTTATTCTAAACATTCAATAATATACAAGAGGGCCATTCACTTTACTTCTTAAAACGTAATCTGGAGAAAACTGACCAATTAAAAGGGATACTATCTGTTCAAATTAACTTACTTCAAAAGTGACAAGTAACAATCTCGAACAAAACTCGATCATATCAAGGGACTCATCAACAAAAAAGTTCTACTAGGATATCTGGGAAACGTCAAGACTATAGGAATTCTGTAGTCCTTAACAAATAACCATGTTGTTTGCATAATAATTACTGATGCAGAATTACGATTTAATAAATCAGCACGAAATTGTTAATTGATTTAAGGGAAAAGATTGAATTTCACAACATTAATTTTTACTAAAACAAATTGAAACAGCCAATATACATCTGTCATAGCAGAAGTAAATTTATGAATATTGTCACGACACCACAGGGGGGCAAAAAAGTGTCTTTGGACGAATCAACTTTTGGCCCAAACTGTTGACCCAATTTACAATTTCTTTTTTTTTTAATAAAAGAGAATGGAACTTCGCATCGACTAACGGTCCGATTTCTTTTATAACTTTGTTAATTATTTCTTTATATAAAAAAAAAACGGAAATTTTTTTTAAAACTTCGAAGGCTGCCATTTTTTCAGAAAATGTATTGCCTGGCTGCAAACGATCTTAGTTAATGCAAAAACTCATCGCGAAAGTTTTCCGGTAGCACTGACCGCACAAAATTTTTTTTTGAGATTGGTATAAACAAATTTCTGAACAAAAATTATATCTTCTCTATTCACAATAATAAAATACTCTAAACCTATATTTTCCGAAAGAGGTAGCTGTAGAAGGATATTGATTCGCGAATGGGATAAATCCAACAAATCAATAGTTTATAACAATTTAATGAACAAATTTCTAATCTGGTCATTTTCCGATAGAAATGTTCCGTTTTTCCAGAAAAATCGCGTGCTAGTATCTCCACGGAACTCCTCCTGATTGATAATGTGTTATAAGGAAACAATTATATTTTGTTTTAACAAATTTCATAAACAAATGGAGCATTTGACCATTCTTCTGAAGATAAGTTTCGTTTTTCCCTCAATTCCAATTGTGAATCATTCACTTATGATCCTATATTATAGATACTGTTATTTTCAATAACCGACACTCATTATTTAACCAGGTTTAGTAAACAAATGCAAATTCCCATCATTCTTCGGTAAATAAATTTCGTTCCTTCATCCGAACAACGAGGAATCTTTATCCAATGGTCTTCTGCCATGCACATTGTGCTTTGCAATTATAATTGTACATTATTTAAACAAATTCAATCAACGAATACATTGTATGACCATTTTTAAATACTTACGTTTCGATTTTCTCCAAACAAACAAGTATGAATCTTCTTCAAAAGAATAGTCAAATGCTTTATTTGTTTATGAAATTTGTTTGAACAAAATATAATTGTTTTCTGATAACAAATTATCAATTAGGAGAAGCTTGGTGGTGATTCGGCTAAAAAGACGGAAAATTTTTATTGGAAAATGGTCAGATTAGAAATTTATTCATTAATTTGTTATGATCATTCATGTTGGATTTCTTCCAATCGCGAATCAACAGCCTTCTACAATATTTTCTACAACTTTCCTGATTGGATCAACATCCTCCGATGAAAAGTACAATTAATAGATGGCGCTAAAGTACCAAGAAAAAAGCGTTTTCTCGCTTTTTGGCACAAAGAAAAATTGTTATCGCAAAATCATCAATAAGAAAGTTGTTTGTCTCAAAATAACCTACGTGATTCATATAATCCCCCAAAAAAAATTTCCAAAAGGAAATTTGGGAAGGTGAGAGAAATTTCGTACTACTGTATTCCAAAAAAGACCCAGATCCTTCACGTACACACAGTTGAGAATTATCTTCAAAGGTATGTCATGTCGGAAGATATTG
>WSXT02042895.1:0-13264 GCA_011762715.2 Neuroterus valhalla | reverse complement strand
GCATTTTTGAGCTTGCAATACTCTAAAATCTCAAATATTTCTTTAATTTCACAAATATTTGTGACTTTAACATGAATTCAAAGATTTAAGAAAATTAAGAGAATTCAGAGAATTCGGGGAGTGCAGAGAGTTCAAGGATCAGGAGAATTTAGGTTATTGAATGAATCGACACAATTTTAATAATTTTTTAAATTCAAATAATTCAAGTAATCAAAGAAATTCATGGAATTCACAGGATTCAGGGAATTCACAGAATGCAAGTAATTCGAAGAATTCAGGGAAGTCTTAGAATCCAGGAGAAATATAGAATTTCTTCAATTAAAATAATTGACATAAAGAGATCCTAGAGAACTAAGAGAATTTAGGGAATTTAGAGGATTAAGGAAGTGCAGGGATCCCAAGAAATTCAAAGAAGTAAGAGAATTCAAGAGTGAAAAAAATTCGAGGAATTTATCCAATAATTTATCTAAATAATTGGAAGGATTCGTAGGACTCATGATATTACGAGAATTCAAGGAATTTCCTGAATTCAGATATTTTCAGGAGTGAGAGAAATTCGAAGAATTGGAGGAATTCCATAATTTCAAGAAATTAAGATAATGCAGAGAATCCTCGGAGTGTAGAGATTTCGAAGATTAGTAGAATTTAGGTAATTAAATAAATTAGGAGAATTCGAAGACTTCTCGGAATTTAGACAATTCAGGTATTTTGTAGAATTTTTGGTGATGCAGAAATTCCAGGGATTTTCGAGAATTGAGAAGATTCAATGAATGAGGGAAATTGCCAAACTCCCAAACTCGGATGGTTAAATTTTTCATGAAATTGAGAAAAACCAGAACATAGCGAAAATTCAATAAATTCCCCAAACTCAGATATTTCCAGGAGTTAAAGGAATTCAGGGAATTCTGAGTTCTTAGGGAATTGAGAGAAATGAATCAATTTAAGGAATAAAGGAAATTCTAAGAATTTTATCAATTTAAGGAATTCCATACATCTAAAGAATTTCATAAGTTTAGAAATTTATGAATGCAGGGAATTAGATGGATTCAGGGTATTTGTTGTATTGAGGATAAGAAATAAATTCAGAAAATTCGAAAAATTTGATCAACTTGAGAAATCGGATGTGTTCAAGGAATTTTGGAAATTCGGAGAATTTCATGAGTTCCAAGAATTCGATTTTTCGAGTAAATTCGTCGAATTCAAGGCATCGAATTGAGTGAGGAAATCAAATGGATTCAGAGAGCTTAGGGGTTACAGAGAATGCAAAGAATTCCCTTAATTAAAATAATTTAGAAATTATGGAAAATTAAGGATAATAGTATATCCTTATTCATTGAATTTTCTTAATCCTCAACATTTTCTGGAATATCTGAATTCCTCAAATCACCGAATTCCCTTAACATATGTTACGGGAATTCGGTGATTTCGGGAAATCGGAGGAACAAGAAGAAATTGAGAATTTTTTGAATTCTAATAATTTGAGGAATTCAGTGATTCCAGAAAATGTTGAGGATTGAGAAAATTCAATGAATAAGGAGAATTTAAAGAAGTTCTTAAATTTTATAATCCGATTTGTTCGATAAATAAAGAGAATACAAGCAGTTCAGGAAAATTTGGAAATTAAAGGAATTCCTAGAATTCGGATATTTCCAGGAGTTAGAGAAATTTCAAGAATTTATTTTATTTTATTATATAATATATGAACATATCAGGGGAATTTCAAGAATTTGTTCAAATCATATAACGTGAGTGCTCAGAGGGATTCCGTTGGATAATGTGGCGAATGTAGGAATTAATAAAAATTATCAGTAAGTCCT
Organism: Neuroterus valhalla; assembly: GCA_011762715.2. Taxonomy (NCBI): domain Eukaryota; kingdom Metazoa; phylum Arthropoda; class Insecta; order Hymenoptera; family Cynipidae; genus Neuroterus; species Neuroterus valhalla. The sequence goes on along the minus strand of WSXT02042895.1, from coordinate 11,447 downwards.
TTACCAAACTGGTAGAGCACTCGTACGGCAAACGAAAGGTCTTGGGTTCGGATCCCAGCGGAGTTGGAATAAGACGGTCCTATTTTGCCCATAATATGTATTCATTTATCAATTAAAAAATTTCCATCTAGTTGGAATATCTCCTTAGATTTGGTCAATTAATCAGATTGGTACAATAGATTTCTGGTTCGCGGAAGATAAAACAGAATCTTCTATTAGAACTTATCAAGATTACTAGAATAAGAATCTAAGTTAACATTTTTTTGTTGTTGAAATCTTCCACTTTGAGATTGTTTATTTTTTCCACTGTAAATAATTGATAAGTTAATTTCTCATTCTTGTCCTTGATGTATAAAAAAATACCGGAGATTTTAAATCTGCTGACGTTACCTGAAAATCATTCCGGCCGCAAATGCACCCTCGGATAAAAGCATCGGGTCAAAGGCGTCCCACTGATCTCTTGGATACCAAGGATCTTCCCCGCTCCAGTACTCTCTCTGAAAAAAATTAATCCTTTAAGCAACTTATCTTTCTTAGAGAAATCTCGAAACACCATAAAGGTCAAAATTGAAGAAAGAGAACAGAGAAAATTTACTTCTTTCAAATTTATTTCTATAACATTGCCCAAATGGAAAAGTTATGCAAATTTAAAAAAAATGAAAATAATCTCAACCCATGTAAAAATACAGATCGGGATTTAGTATGGCTCTGAATTATTTTTCCTATTTATGATCAGGCGCTAATAGAGACGCTGATATCGTCTGGACCATATCTGTTACTCAATTCCTGTACATAATAACTTTGTAAAAGTCAATTACTAATTTCTTAAAAGAGAAATGTGTCACAATTTTGGAAAATCGATTCCTACTAATGGAGATGAATTTGTTAGGTGGAAAGAAGACAAAATTAGACACGGAATTGTTAACTTTTTGTTCAAGAAACATTTGTTAGTAGAGAAAGAGAAAGAATTCCAACCGAATTGTAGGATTTTCAGACAAAAAAAAGTTTAATAATAAGAAGAATGAATTTTCAACAACAACAAAAATTAATGTTTAACAGAATACATAAATTTTCAACCAAACGATTCAATTTACAATTAAGAACGGAGAAATCAAATTAACAAATGGTAAAAATTTTGTTTAACCAACGATAATTCTACAAAAAAAAAAAAAATCTTTTTCAACATCAGTGATGAATTTTCAATACAGGCAGATTTTTAATCAATAACAGAACAAATTCCAGCCAAATCGTTCAATTTTTTGACGAAAACGACGAGAAATCTCTTTTGCAAAAAAAAAACAAAATAAATAAACTTTCAATAAAATAGTTGAGTTTCCGAGAAAAGAGTTGAAATTTCAACCAAAACAAATTTTCCAGTCGCACAAAAGTTTTTGTTTTTTGAAGAAAATTAATACTTCAATAGCAACTTATCTCTCATAGGGAAATCTAGAAACACCATAAGGGTCAAAATTGAAGCAGGAAAACAGAGAAAATTTCCTTTTTTCAAATTTATTTCTATAACATTGCCCAAATAGAAAAGTTATGGAAATTAAAAAAAAAGAAAATAATCTTAAACCACGTTAAAAATCAGATCGGAATTAAGTATTGCTCTTAATAGATTTCCCTATTTATGATCAGGCGCTGGCAGGGAAAAATCAAAGCTCCAGACTAGTTTTGTTAAGCTGTTTTATCCAGGCTCTAGCTAGAACTTCTAACCAGGCCCTAACAGAAGTAACTTTTTATCGCCCCACTTTTATCGTCTGGACCTCATCTGTTACTTGATTTATCTACATAATTGACTTTTTAAAAGTTAATTACTAATTTGGTAATGACTTATTACAAATTAATACTACTTATTACGATTTTTTGCTTTCTTTCAGGAAAAGAAAAAAATTTAACAATAAGAAGAATGAATTGTACAAACAACAAAAATTAATTTTCAACAAAACACAAACATTTGCACCCAAATGATTCAGTTTTCAATTAGGAATGGAGGAATTAAATTAACAAATGGTGAAAATGATTTCTAACCAAAAATTGTTATTTTTAATGAAGCATATTCATTATCGACCAAACAGTTCCGATTCGATTTGAAAATGATTCCACCAAGAAGAAATTGGAAGAAATATTTTTTAACATCAGTGATAAATTTTTAATAGAGGATGATTTGTATTCAATAACAAAACAAATTCCAACAAAATCGTTCAATTTTTGACAAAAAGCGACGAGAAATCTCTCTTGCAAAAAAAAAAAATGAACTCTCAACATAATAGTTGAATTTTCGAGAGAAGAGTTTTTTATTACTCAAAAGAGATTTTTCAGTCACGACGAAAAGAATTTTACCTAAAGTTATTTCATTTTTGATAAAAAATAATGTTTAGTTCAGAAAATTAAAAAGCTCCACAAAATTTTTCAGTTTATTTTGTTAAATTTCCAACTAAGAAGGAGTGGATTTCGATCAGAAGGGAAAAATTTTCTACAAAACAGTTGGAGTTTTGAACTCAAAAATATATATTTTCAACTAAAATTTTGAATTGATGACTTTGAAGACGAATTTTTCCATGAATCGATGGAATTTCCCGTCCGAAAATATGAATTTTTTCTGAACTCGGTACTTTTTGACCAAATAGTATAATTTTCTACCAAAACCATCCAATTTTCTACAAAAGAGTTGAATTTACAAACAAGAAAGATTTTTTGGTCGAACAAGGAACTTTGACTCATAAAGTTGAATTTCAAAAAGATAGACCAATCATCTACGTAACAGTTTAATTTGTACAAAAACAATTGAATTTTCAAAGAAAAAAGAAAGCCTAACAATGAAACTGTCGAATTCCAACTGAAAAAAATCTGCTTGAAAAGACGAATAAAAAAAAAAGACGAATGGATCCCTCAACAATGAAGTGGATAAATCCACATTCAAAAGAAATTCTTAAAAAAAAAAAAGAAATTTTCATCAGAAACATTTATCAGTTATCAAACAGACAGTAGGGATTCGAGCTAAAAAAATGTACCTAAAAAGGGAGTGGGTGTGTCTTTCTCAAGAAAGAAGATGAATTTTCAATGAAGAAAAATTCTTCCAATCAAGAACAAAACAAACTTTATTCAGATTGTTCAATTTTCGATCAAAAGCTGTAACGAATTTTTTTCAACATAATAAATAAACTTTTCACTTTTTCAATTTTTGAGAAGAAAGTGGAAATTCTAACCGAAAATAATCTTTTATAAAAGCAGAAAACCAATCACTCCCAAATTATCAAATTTTCTACCGAACAAAAAATTGTTATTCTAGAAGAATGAAAAGTTAACCTAAACTGTCAAATTGTCAAATCAAGGAGACGAATTTTTGGTAGAACAATCCAATTTTCAACCAAAAATTGTGATTTTTTTCTTGAATTCTCAACTAAAAAATATATGACTGAGAAAGACGAGTTTTTCACAAATCAGTAGAACTTATAGTGCAAGGAGTAAGAATTTTTAATAAAAAATGTCCTTTTGGACCGAATTGTTAAATTTTCTACCAAGAACACCAAATTTTCCACAAAAGATTTAAATTTACAAACAAAAAGATTTTTGGGTCGAACAAGGATTTTTCACCTATAAATTTCAATTTCATAAAAAAGACCAATTATCTACGTAATAGTTAAATTGGATCAAAAACGATAAAATTTTCAAAGAAAAAGGATGGCTCCACAATCAAACTATCTAATTCAACTGAAAAAAGAAATTCTCTTTGAAAAAACTAATTTTCGAAAAAGAGACGAATGAATCACTCAAGAATGAAGTGGATAAATTCCAGTCAGTTTGAATTCGAACTAAAAAAAATTGTACCAAAAAAGAAGGGAGTTGAGAAAATCTTTCTCAACAAAGAAAATGAATTTTCAGTGAAGTAAAATTTTTCCAATCAAGAATAAAAAAAATCACATTTCAGCAATTTTCGACCAAAAACGGCAACAACTTTCTTCCAAGATAAAGAATAAACTCTTAATTTTTTGGATTTCCGGAGAAGAGAGTTAAAATTTATCCCAAAAATAATTTTTCAGTCGACGAAAAAAAAATTCATCCAAAATTATCAAATTTTCAACAACAAAAAAAATGTTTGTTCTATAAGGATGAAAAGTTTAACTGAATTGTTAAATTATCAAGCCAAAGCGATAAAATTTTTGACAGAGCAATCCAATTTCCAACCAAAAAGATTGTGATTTTTTTTCAATTATCAATTGAAAAATATATAATTTCTATCAATAATATAAAAATTATGTACAAAGCAGGTGAGTTTTCAACCTCTAAATATGGATTCTTAAAGGAAGGCTGATTTTGAACGGAATGTTTTGATTCTCGGCCAGAAAGAACGGAATTTTCACAAATCAGTAGAATTTTCAGTTAAAAAAATAATTAATTTTTAATAAAAAGGTCCCTCTGGACCAAATTTTTGAGTTTTTTACCGAAAACATCATATTTTTTCACAAAAGACTTAAATTTACAAACAAAAAAGATTTTTCGGTTGAGCAACCTATAAAGTTCAAACTCACCAAAAAAGACCATTCATCTACGCAGTAGTTGAATTGAAAGAAGCACCATGAAATTCTTAACAAAAAAAATTTTTAATTTCTCACAAAGAAGAGGAACTTTTGGAACAACAAGATTAATAGATCACCCAAGGTTGATGTGGATAAATTAACAGTTAAAAGAAATTGGTATCACCAAAAAAAAGAAATTTTCAATAGTAGAATATCAGTTATCAACCATAATGTTGCAATTTATTGAACCAAAAAAAATTCTACCAAATGAAAAAACGAAGAGGGAAAAATCTCCCTCAACAATGGAGATAAATTTCCAGTACAAAAATATTTTGACAGTGAAAAAGAAAACAGATTCTCACCGGATTCCTTAATTTTTTACCAAAAATGACAAAAAATCCGTTTCAACATGAAAAATGTTTATAATGTTCTTTATGAAATAGAAGTACCAGTGATACCGACAAAAAATACCAATTTTTCTCTAGTTAATAACCTGGTTGACAACAATAACAACATCTTGAATATACATAAGATAAACTATTAACGAAATAGTTGAATTTTGAAGGAAAAAGTTGAAATTTCAAATAAAAATAATTTCGTAGCCAAGCAGAAAAAAAACTTTCTTCTAAAAAAACAAATTTTTAATCGAAAAATGTTTTTCAATCCATAAGAATGAAAAGTTAAAGTGAATTGTTGCATTGTCAAGCCTAATTCGAATTTTCTACAAAACAGTGGAATTTTTGACTGAAAAATATGGATTTTCAACGGGAAGGCTGATTCAAACAAAGTTGTTGAATTATTAGCTAAAAAAGACGAATTTTCCATAAGCCAGTGCAATGCTTAGTCCAAAAATATGAATTTTTAATAAAGAAGGATCGTTTCCAACCAATGAGTTGAATTTACTAAATAACAAAAATAACCAAAAAAGATTGTTTGATCAAGAGGAAAGCAGATTTCACCCAACTAGAATAAAAATCGAATGTTCACTGAATAAAAGGAATTTTTGAAAAAAACCATTAATAGATTCATTAGGAAAGGAATAAATATTTATAATTACAAGAAATCATTTTGAAAGAAAAATAATTATTCGCAAAAGAAACATATTGGTTATCAACCAAAGAATTTCGATTTCAACTGAAAAAAGTTTATACAAAGAAGAAATTTTCAAGAAATTTGTTCAATAGAACACAGTTGCGTTTAAACATAAGAGATTATTGAATGAAATATAATTTAATTTTTTCATAAATTTAATTATGAAGATATTTCAATTGAAAATTGAAGTATCATTTAAAGTAACATTTCAATTAAGAAATATTTATATCTAAAAAAAAATTGAATTCAACCAAGGAAGATGCGTTTCTAAAAAAAAAGTGAATATAAAGTTGATTGCATAAAAAAAATCAAGTTTGTACCGCCGAAAGTAGTCAAATAATGCATTTGTTAATTAGGTTTGTTTGAACAATTATCAAATGTAATAGATTTAAAGAGAGAAATCATTGCTTAATAGCTAGATTTCAATTCCATGAAAAAATGATATTATATTTCCACGTGGGCATATTTGTATATAAAATTATTGAAATTGTTTAAACAATTGTCATTCACAATAAAACTGTCAACTCTCATGAAGATGTTCTAAAAAATTCAGAAACTTTACTTACGGTTAATTACGTAGAAAAAATCAAGTTTGTACCTCCAGGAATAGCCAAATAATGCATTTGTTAATTGAGTTTGTTTAGACAAATATCAAATGTTATCGATTCATAGCAAGAAATTAGTGCTCAATAACTAGATATTCATTCCGAAAAAGGAATCGTATTTTATTTATAAATACGTATATTTGTATATAAAATGATGAAAATTAGTTTAAACAATCATTTTTATTCGCAATAAAATTGTCAGCTCTAATAAAAATGTTCTTTAAAAATCAAGTTTATACCTCCAAAAACATCCGAATAGTACATTTGTTATTTAAGGTAGGTTGAGCAATTATGCATTTTTTTGTTGACATAATATGATACTCTGATTTTATTCACAAGTAATATATCATCGATTCCATTGAAAAAATTTGATTTAATAAATCAAAAATACCTGATATGGATACTTGTTTATGAAAATTGCTCTTGAAATAAAGAATTATTTATTAACTTTCACGAATTCGGCTAAAAAACTGTTTTTGTCTGAAAATTGTTCAAATTTGGTGCGAAGCAAATGACAAATCTCTGTTAATCCTCACGAACCATTTTCAGTCACTTATTTCTTTATAAAAAATTCAAAATTTTTTTTACTATTTGCATTGCTATTGGACATCTTCTTGAGATGGTTGCTCCAAGTTTTATGGTTGTTCTTATCAAATAAAAAGATAAATAAGGAGAAATTCGAAAATCGGTCATGACAGCTCGATGCGAAATTTTGTCAGCTTTTATCATAAAAAAAAAGTAAAAATCGGATGATAATTGTCTTATAGGAGTCGATTAGTCCACGCCCCCCCCCCCTCCACGTGCGCAGTGTTCGTGCGTCACAGCTCATAGCGTGATTCGGCAGTAGGACTGTGTGTTAAGTGGAGGGGAATGATTTCTCGGTTTCTCCGCGCGCCACGAAATAGTCGATTCACGTCGCACTTTTCTTCGCGCGCGTCACCTATGTTCAGTTCAAAAAGTACACATAAAACAAATTTCATGTTATCCAACAACTCGAACTTTTTTTTGGATAACTTTTGTTGCAACGAAACGACAATTTACCCTATTGAGCTGTAGATTATTGTTTTAGAAATATAAAAAATTTCAGTGTTTTTTTCTTCAAAAAACTTACCATGACAATAAACCAGGCAATCGCTCTCAAAGCTACCCAAGAAACGTAGAAAGTATTCTGGATGAAATCGACTATGTTCCACAAGTCCGACACGTACTCGAGTAATCCGTCTGCCCATAGCGCTCTCATTTCTCCAACGACGATACCTGATTGGAGAATAGTTTTTTTTTGCAGTATTAATTAACTTATTGCATGATGTAAATTTTTGATACAAATTAAATCTCCTGGGACGTAGCACGCGCGCACATTATGCAGAAAAAAAGGATGAGGTCTTTGTACATAATTCAACAGCTGATGGAGGAAGGAGAGCAAGAGAGGGTAACTGAAGAGTGAAGACCAGCGGAGGGCGGCTCCCACTACCTACAGCTTGCTTATAGCTCGGCTTCTCCCCTTCCAATCTCATGCGTACAATTAAGACGTCTCTCTCTTACTCTCTACCACCATTAATTTTCAACCAATTGAAAATTTTTTGTGGAAAAGTTCAGGAATTAATCTTCAGGAGGTAAATGTGGTATTTTTCCTGCATTTCATTTTGTTTATACTTTTGTGTTTATGCAAAGAGTAGAGAAAAAGTCGAATTTTCCATTTTTATGCATATCTTCGGGATTTTTCTAAAAAAAACCATTGACAGAATTTATGCAAGGAAGTAGCATGATATTATGTGCTTTCATCGATAGAATAATATTCGATCATAAAAATTTGTCATCTGACATTTTTTATCAATTTCATAAACAAATTATATAGACGAATGCCCAGTCCAGGAATTCAAAGGCAGAAAGAAATAATTTATTCTATTATTTCCATCAAATTATATGTCTAGTGATATTTAATGATGGAAACTCATCATTCGATATTCTTGAATAATTCTATAAACAAATTATATGAACAAATGCCCTATGTGGACACTTGTCACGAAGGAATTATTGAAAAAAATATTTTTTACAAGTTATGTTGCTCGTAATGTTTAATGCCGAAAAATTATCATCCAATATTTTCAATTATTCTCAAGAACACATTATATAAACAAATGGCCAGTGTGAACATTTAAAGGCCATAAGAAATCCCTTTTGCTCTGAGATTACCACAAATTATGCCGCAAGTAACTTAAGGAATAGAAAACTGTCATCCGATGTTTTTTCGAAATGTCATAAATAAATTATATAAACAAATGACCAGTGTCGACATTTGGAGGCCAAAAGAAATCTCTTTTTATATCAAACTTTTTTAATTATGTCGCTAGTGATGTTAAGTGATGAAAAATTATCATCGGATGTTTTTTATTAATTCCATAAACTAACTAAATAAACAAATTGCCGTTGTGAGCATTCAAAGACGAAAAAAATTCCTTTTTCCTCTGAAATTTCCACAAATCATGCCACAAGTAAATTTAGGAATGGAAAACTCTCATCTGTTGTTTTTTATTATGTCATAAACAAATTATACAAACAAATGACCAGTGTCGACATTTGAAGGCCGAAAGGAATCTCTTTTTATCTCAAACCTTCTCAAATAATGTCTAGTGATGTTAAGTGATGAAAAATCATCATCGGATATTTTTTATTAATTTCATAAACTAACAAAACAAACAAATGACCAGTGCAGACATTTGAAGGCCAAAAGAAATCCATTTTGTTCTGAAATTTTCAAAAATTAGGCCTCAAGTAACTTCATGAATAGAAAAGTGTCATCCGATGTATTTTATAATGCCATATACAAATTATATAAACAAATGAACATTGTGGACATTTGAAGACCAAAGGAAATCCATTTTGCTCTGAAATTCCTACAAATTATGCCGCAAGTAACTTCAGGAATAGAAAACTGTCATTTGATGTTTTTTATTGTGTCATAAACAAATTACATAAACAAATGACCAGTGTGGACATTTGAAGGTCGGAAGAAGCTCAAATATGTTGCTAGTGATGTTTAATAATGAAAAATTATCTTCCGATATTTTTTATTCATTTCATAAACCAATCAAATAAACAAATGCCGAGTGTGAACATTTGAAGACAGAAATAAATAGTTTTGTTCTCTTGAATTTTTTTAATGTAAATTTGTTGAAATAACTTGTTTATAAAGTATATGGAGAACATCGCATGTAGATAATCAAAAAATTCAATGCAGTGAAAGCATTTGACTATGAAACCGATGAATTATGATATCCTATCCATTTTGTTTGCAAAATTTTTGTAAAATATTTAATTCATGACAAATATAAAAAATTTAGATTGAAATAGAATACTAAGTTCTTCGATGAAGGAAAGCAGAAAAAAAGTTATTTGAAATATTAATTGCATGAATTTTTGAATACAATTGACTGGGAATTAATAGAACAACGGAATTTTTATTGTAAACATAAAAGAATAACATCAGACAGGATTAAAATAGCGTATTAAAAAAACGGGTAGTAAAGAACGGATTTCCAAAAAGTTATAAATATAATTGGATTTATTTCAAAATTGATGAAAATAAGAAAGAGTCATTGATAGAATATGATTGGAAAGTATAATTTGAAAGGATAAAAAGATGAAATAAAGGATAAAATAAAACAAAAGGATAGAATTTGAGAGAAAAAAACAATTAAATAAAACATTTCTGAAATATATGGAAGAATGGAAGAGATAGTTGTCGGAAGAGGAAAAGGCTGATAATAGGAAATACAGAAAGAAAGGATAGAATCGAAGCAAAATGTCAACTATGTGAGAAGAGAATAGCTTACAGTAAAGGAAAGATACGTATAAAAAAAGATGCGAAAATTTAAGAAAAGAAGGAAAAAGAAGGTGAGAAGTGGTACTTATACTAAAAAAAATTAGTAAGGAGAATGGAATGAGTTAAGGATATAAAATAGTAGAAATATATATTATTCTAGACACAATATAAGATTTCATTTTTAATTCGAGCCGAAATTTCGTGCTCAAGAAATATTATCCGATTCTATACTCTTCCACGAAAATAATGACCCGAGTATGGAATAAATTTCCCAGACTATAATAAAGTATCAAACACATGGATAGCATCCGGCCAATACAGGTGAAAAAAATAATGGAAAAACATGGGGTTTAAGGTAGATAGTATGGAATAAAATTTGGTTTATTCGGAAACACAATGAAGTAGAAATAGAAAACACGATGCAAATGAAAAATGGGATAGAAAATGTAAATAATAGATAGCTCGAACTAACATGAAGAGGGAGAAAATAGAAAAGTTTACATGGAATTCCGGAATGCTAGAAAATATCGTGGCATTGAACTCCAAATTAATTTGAATTTCAAATTCCAGAAAAAATTAAATCATATATGAGATGAGGGAAAAATATGATAGAAATGGATAGCATTCCAATATGAAATGAATTTCCAATAACTTTCAACATCACCAATCGTAAATCATCTGATATATTTGCGCAGTAATTTAGAAAATTAGAACAATTCGAGTATTTATGTCAGGAACCGTAAAAATATGATTTTCGATGAGAAAAATTTCTTAAGCAAGATTCTAGAACACCTTTATATGTGGATTTACTCAATCTTTGCACTTAGAGGGTTTGGGCATACGAGGTACTTTCAATAGGGGTCAATGATATTAACTTACTTAAAATATATATAATGACACCTGATTCCACAAATCCAGGTAAACAACCACGTTCTCTTCGTTTCCATCCGGCTAGGATTTCGCGCATCCATGCATTTCCAAAAAGCTCAATTGCTAAATATTCTACCCTTTGCGATGCCATTCCGAGTAACACTAAAAAAATATTTATTAATATTATCAATTATCATAAAGAGTTAGGTGGAAAATGTAGGACATGGGCGATAAAGTCAAACAAAGTGTGTCCTGTTGAGGTAAAGTAGGATAAATTGATTTAGGTGAGATGAAGCAGGATATTTTAGGCAATATAGGTAAAAGTAGATCATGTGAACTAAAGTAGAACATGCTGTTTGGAGTAGGAATTGTGGAGTGAGTTGCGACAAAGTAGGTCATGTAAATTGAAGTGAGACATGAGTTGTGAATTGAAAAATGTGGAAAGAGGTAAGGGGCTGTCCATATGTTACGTCAACACATTGTTGCTTAGTTTAGACCGACGCCACCGCAACATCAGTACAACGACTGCACGCGGAA
>WSXT02042884.1:0-13264 GCA_011762715.2 Neuroterus valhalla | reverse complement strand
GCGGGAATCGAACCCACAACCAGACAGTACCGTAGGTCCAAAGCTCATGCCTTAGCCCCCACGACCAACTGACCACTTAGGTGCAAACTATGTTGTTCTTCTCAAAATAGCACAATATAACAAAAAAAAAGGTGTTTGAAGGTAGCAAAATATAGCTAGCGAGATTCTGGAATCTTGATTAGGGTCAAAAATATTAAAAATGCGGTTGTTAAATTATTTTTTTATATTTTTTTTGACAAGGAACAAGATAGTGTAATCAGTTTTCCGCATGCTGCAGGGACAGTTTTGACCATGTTATCCGGCTAGACCCTCTGAAAAAATTCCAGCTTCAAGAGGTTGCATTTTTTCATTCCAATGACTGAAAAATCTAGATCAAACCGGTTAATAACTGAGCATTTTTCCGAAATCCATAATAGTATATGAAAAATCAATATGAAACTGATACTTGACTGACACTTCTGAATTTGATTTTAAGAGAGGCGAAGATGAGAGAAAAGGTCAATGGAAGGGGTTAGGGGTAAAGCCTGTGGGTGAAGTGTCAAGAAGTGGATACCGGAATAGCCAAGTGGGTAGAAAGGACGTGATCCGGAATCTAGTACCGTGTATTGGAAAATCTAGCTATCCTTCAGCGCCCCGTCAGAATACTATCCGAATGGCTCGAGTTTTATCTTCGTTAGAGGATTCACAAGAGGGGGTGGACTGGATTTTTATTCAAAGTTCACTCGATCTTTTCGAACGTCTCTGCACTCTCTTGCACGAAGAGCGCAATATACACGCTTCCTGTAAAATCGACCCTTTTTAGAACCCTGTTTGCACCTATTATGCATCGTATAAAAATCCCCTCTCTTTCCATTCAAATTCTTCGTTTGGATGAAAAATATTTAAACTCACGCATCGCCTTATCGAGAGATTTACATCATGTGGATTTTTCTATGTCGCTTGCATCAGAAAAGTTTAGATTTGAACACAGTTTGCTTGTAAAATGCGCTTTTACACCCATATGAGTGCGTAGAATGGCATATTGCGATACAGTGCGAGTAAAGAAAATTTTTTATCGTCATATAACTATATTCTGTTGAAAAATAGTAGTAGAATGATAAATTTTTACTTCATTTCAGGCAGTCTAAATTGTAATGAGCAGTTTTGCGCACTTATATTTGTTGGATCTTTGATCGCTTGAATGTAAATAGCATTTTAGGCCATGACCAAAATGCTCAGGAAAGTGAGACACCAATGTAATTTTCATATCAAACAGGTATGTAGTTTTTTTGAAGATGGCACTCAAAGTAAAATTACTCTTATATTAGACATTCCGAAGAAGCTTGTGGCGAATGAAAATCCCTAAAAAATGTGGGGTTGGAAAATTGAAGAATTTCAATACTTAAATACATATAAATTTACATTATTGAAAATCCGGTAGATTAAAATTGAAATTTCAAGATTGGGATCATTTCAAATAAAAAGCCCTTTAAGTTGTACAATTTTCAATTGAAGCTGTTGAAACTATCCGGGTGAAAATGAAAATTTACAAAAATTGTAAAATTTGTTATGAAAGACCTTATTAGCCGATATGATTATCAAACTAAATGAAAAATGTTTGGAAATTGACAATTTGGAATCTAAATTCACCAATAAGACAATTCCGAATGGCAAATGGTAAACGTACAATAAACGTACATTTTGAATGTTTCGCAATTTGAGTTTGTCCAATTTTCTAATTTTTCAATTTTTAATGTTACATTTCCAATTTCGAATGCTCCCTTTTATAATTATTCTTCATAAGGTTCGTCGACTTGGTAACCCTGTATCCTCTCGTAATGAGTTGCTGATATTGAAATCTGGGATTTGGTCTTCAAAATTTGGACAGAGATTTGAATCAGGAAAAATTCGAGAAATGGTGATATGAATTCAAAACTGAATCCTTACAAGTTTAAATTTCTGAAGAACCCTTTGAACATCTTCTTAAAAATTTTATATCGAAACCACTCTGAGATTCACAGAAAATCTCCTTTAAGTAATGGGCATTCCTCCTCAATTTTATGTGTCTCTGAATATTTTTATTTTCTTCTCGTGAAATGTTTTCCTTATACATTGGAAACGTAAGCTAGTCAAGTTGCATTTCATTTCCAGTCATAAGAAATTATACGGAAGCAGAAAATGCTTCCGCTATATAATAATGCAAAAGGAATATGTGAAACCACGATTTTGAATATGAAATATTAATTATACTCGAGAGCAACAACCCAGAAAACCATTTCCTTACGTTTGCCATTGTTAAATACGTGAAGTACCAACTTCTCTAAATAAGCACGCGTGTATTTCGCCAGGCCAGTATGCGTGCACTTTACGTGTACCGAAGAGTAAATGAAAATATCATTTTATTATGCAAAAAGTAGGCGTTCATAGTGTTGATGATTTTACTTCATCCCGTGTAGTCTGGATTAATCTCTTGCTTTGGAAATTGCAACAAAAAATTACTTGAAATTGTGTTATTTGAAAATTTGTCATCAAAAGGAGGTTGAGGATTTTCAAAACTCTAGTAAGTTCAGATTTTGGGTGAAAATGTGGAAGTTGAAGCGGTATCTTTTGACATCGAAGATTGTGTGGAACGAATCGGGTAACTATGGTTATTCGAGCTCAAAAGTGTCAATCGCAGGGAGCTACTTTCAGCTGCAGGAGGCATATTCCAGTTTGCTCTAGTCCTCAGAAACTGAACTTCATTCTGATGGTTCTAAAGGCTTCAAGGAATTTCAGGAGGGTAACTCAAGGAGAAATAGAGATGATACTAACAGTTTTTTGTAAGACTAATAGTTTTTGCTTTGAACGTAAAAAATAATGATCCCAATAAAAGAATTCCACTTTTCAGCAAAAATATACGAAATACTAAAGAAAAGTTGATGTCTTTCTAAATTAATACTCGAAGAGAGGTTTACGAATTTCTTATTGACCATTTTTTTAAAGGATAGTTAGTTTTCGTTTTAAATTCTAATTTCGTTATTATAAAAACAAGGCAATAGAATCAAGGTAATCTCTGTTTATTCTCTTTCAAACAAGGATATTCGGCAATGAGAAGATTTTGCTGACGCACGACGCAACGCGTACGCTTCTTATTGGCTTAAGTGTCTTGCAACGCGCTCAAACAAATTTCTCCAATTGTAGAGATACTATATAAACTTAATCCCCCATTTTTCATCAAATCATTTGCTGAATAGCAAGAAGCCACAATCAATAAGAGAATAATTCACAGATACACCGCACACGCACTCAGCATCCGACGTCAGGTATTGAAAACATTTGTTGCGCCCTTGATATATTCGACGTGGTTTCTGAAATCATACATCAGAATATATATACGACAAAAACACCCACTGATCTTAAAATCTTACTTCCGGAAACGATTACTGAAAAATGGTCAAAAGTGGGTGATGGCATTAAAAAATTTCTGAATTTTCTTTATCCTTTAAAATTAGTAAATCTATGTTCTCTTCCTACAGATATTAAACAAACTGATAAAAATGATGGATTTGTCCATCCAGATCCACAACCTGAAGGAACAGGTCAAAATTCCTATTCCAGATTTGCTAATACAAATCTACCATCGATTGCTGGAAGACCTGCAAACAATCCTAATCAGAATTCAATCACTGGATTAAATATTCAAGGCATACAGTTACCTCATGGAATTCCAGGACACTCATTATAAGAATGATCATGTTCATTTGGAAATCGTTTGCCTCCTGAAGTGATGCAACAAATAAAAATATTATTTGCGAGCGATTATCATTTTTGACTTATTACATTTCCATTCTGAATGAGAAAGTATTGGTTTTGTTCGGAAATTGACTTTCGTGGATTTAATGAAATCTCCACGTTTTGATACCCGCTGAGTCAAAAAAAAAAACGATTTTCACGGAGGTGTCTGTCTGTAGTTTGTAATATGTCGACTCGATAACTTTCGGAAGAATGATCATATTGGATTGTACTTTGGCACTCTTCTTAAGGCCGCAAAATAGAGGGTGAGTTCGTTAAGCAGTCATTTCTGACCAATGGTTCTGTCCATCAAAATATCTCTTTGAAAAATCCAAAATGCACATTTCCGCTCAAACTACGCAATGTGCAAAAAAATGTTGAAGACCAAAATAATTAATTTAAAAAGATCTATAAATTTCTTCGAAACCATTTCTTTGATTAGATGCATAGATTTTGTTTAAACCGTGAAAAATGTTACAAAAAATGATCAATTTCATGTTTCAGTAAACCTATGTGAAATACGAAGAAAATTAAAAGTATCAAAATTCTTCCGTCATGAAAAAGAAGTAGAGGATTTTCAAAATTCTAGTTAGTTTAGATTTTGGGTGAAAATGTGGAAGGTATCTTTTGACATCGAAGATTGTGTTGAATGAAACGGGTAACTATCGTAACTTGAGCTTGAAAGTGTCATTCCAGTTAGCTCTTATCCATAGAAACTGAACTCCATTCTGATGGTTCTATGGGCTTCATTAAAGAATTTCAGAAGGGTTACTGGAAGAGAAATAGAGAGATGATGAAAAGGGAGGATGTTGATATAGATTGAATTCTTCGGTCGAGATACTGCGGCTTCTCGGGTACTTATCACTCGAGAAATGCTTCTCCTCTGTTCATCTTGCGAACCTACGTGAAACGCCTACCTACAACTCACGTAGAAAATGAAACCGGCTTGAGTACCTAAACCGAACAAGAGGACTTCGAGAACGCTATATAACCATGTTGGCAGAACAAAAGTCTTCTTCGGTAAGGAAGGGACCTGTTCCACTAACGAGGCTAATAATCAATGTCGTATTACTACCTCATCAACGGATAGTAATGCAGGACATTGTCGTCAGACGGGGCTGGCATGGGTCAACGAGGGAAGGACGCTACTCCAATTCACAATCAGTCGAATAGAGAATATATCATTTTGAATATAATTCCAGAAGCTCTTATGCCTAATCGATTGGGGTACAGTTTTTCTGTACATAAAATTCATAAAATAATATTTTCTAAAAAAAGTGAATTTCTAAAATATTATTTTCTGACAAAAATCAATTTCTAAAATAGTATTGTCTAACAAAAGTTTTACTTTTATTTTTTGTTGGCGTGTTCGTAACCAGCTCCATAATAACAGCAGGCGTTCCCGAACCTCCAAATTGTCAAAATTTCACTCAAAAATGGTTGTGAAACTGATAGAACCTTGTGAACGAGATTTCCTTTACATCGATGGGGAGACGAAGGGCTTCCCTACCTCGATACCCTCCTTCAGTTTGGTGCCAATACCATCAAAGGACCAAAAAATTATGATAAATCAATCAGAGACTGGCGTGGGTCCGAGAGAGGAGGAAGCTACTTCAATTCACAATCAGTCAAATAGAGAATATATCATTTTGAATATAAGTCCAGAAGCCTTCATGCCCAATGAGGCCCATCCGGGAACCAAGTCGCAGAATCTATCACGAGGCAATTTAATTGTATCAAAAAAAGTTTGGGTTCGCTCCGAATGATAAGAACAGATGTAGCCTTCGGAAGCTACGATCACGATGGTTCTCCCAGAATCATCGATCCTGACGCAACTGGAGATGATACGACATCCAACTCGTCACTTCTACGACACCAAAGATGATCGAGTTGGGAAAGTCAATTGACAATAAAGGAAACTCCGAAAAAACTTACTGTGAAACAAATGTACTCACTGAATACCTGAACGTCAGAAGAACTCACTCACTTAACCTTGAAATGACGCTCGAAATTGTGAGAATCTTCAGTTTCCTGTTAAGCAACAGAGACTATGGAATTCACGATTTTTGGAGTGACGCCTTTGTAACGCAGTGGGTCTCAAGTTTCCTGGTCGTCGCAGAGGGCCGAGAGAGAATAGCTTGAAGGAAGGAGACAGGACCAATACTGAGACGCAGGAAAGATCGAGCTGCCTGCAGAGGAGGGATGGAGCCGTCGACTCAATCCCCACCCCAACGGACAACTCACTCGAAATGTGATATGAAGGGGGGAAATCCGTTAGAAAACCAGCATCAAGAAAAAGCCATTCCATCGACAAATGAAATATGGAGGCCACTCAACAAAGGAATACGAGCAAGCAGATAAAATGCAAATAAACCGCCCGCCTCATGTGTTCAGCGATACAAATGCTAGAATGTAGAAGGATCAAAGCTTGAGTGTAGAAATCAGAAGTTTAGTTCCACCCGCCGTGAGGAAAAAGGTGAACAGATTTGCACGTATGTTGTCACAAGAAAGAATCCCGTACGCCGTAGAGCAAACATTTTGTCGAATAGTGTCAACGCACTACTGGAAGCCACCACGATTATACAATGGGTCGTTTGTAGGTTCCAAAGAAAGATTTACAGTGGCGGAGCGGACGAGTCCATCCTGGCCAAAATTCTGGGCAGAGAAATTTCGGATCGTGGCAGGATCACATCGTGTGTGCAACACCGTAAGCGACAGCGGCTCGAATCCCCCTCGATTTTATCCATGAGCTTTGGTGGAGGAAGCTTCAGCAAGACAGTGCTTGTCACTGATTGTGACTCTGCGAAAGCCATTGTGGGACCTGCCACCATAGATTCAACTCAGCTCAAGTAGGAGGAGGGCCAAGAGGCATCGGGCAGGATTCGTTGGATTTCCGAGATACAGTTGGCGACATGAATCGGCCAATGAGAAGGATCTCCTGTTCGGATCCAACGAAGCAAGGTTCTTGAATCCAACCAAGTGAAGGTTACCTCATGTGAGATTTCCAATTCCTTACATATACGATTTATCAATCGGACCACAAGCACAGCAGCGCAATGTTACAATTCAGGAATGGTGATGGTCTTAACGGGTGCAGATGCGCGTTTGCTGGCATCTCCAAAGCCGTGAATTTAAAGTTGACTGTCAGGATGATTGCCTATCCAGCGTGGAAAATGTGTGCTCGTTGTTTCACGTAGGCTAGTTTGGAAAGTTCCCTATCTTTGAAGTAGATCATTAGGAAGTAGAGCATCCCAATCAGCTCGAAATTTCCAAAGATCTTGCACCAGGTTCTTCGCAACGATAGTGATGGGACTCAACCAGCCGACAGGGTCGAAAAGTCGCGAGATGGCAGGGAGCACCCTCCTCCTAGTCATTGGGGATTTACTCTCAATAAATGGTGCTTTGAGACGGAATTCATCAGAGATATGATCGCAGGCAACTCCCAGAGCGTTGACCGGGCCATCAGTTTCAAACTGCAGCCTATTCTCTCGCAGTCGACCGTAGTTCGGAATCCCGTTCGAAAGGGGAAGATGGTTGTAAGCCCACTTCTTCAAATGCATTCCTCCAGATCTCAACAGCTGGATTAGTTTCTCGGAGTTTCACAGCAGCGTCTGAATCAGTTGCGCCTGATAAGATGTCTTCAAAATAAATATATTTTCTAATCAGCTTTGCAGCAGCAGGAAAATTCCTCTGCTCCGTCGGAGGCTAACTGTTGCAAGGTTCGGATTGCCAAAAAAGGGAAACATGAAATTCTGTAGTTTAAAGGCTGGAGCTGATAGTGACTGTGTTCGGTTGCTCCTGGTTTTCTCTAAACGTTCCGGTTGTAGATCGATATCTCTATCTTCGACTCTAATCTGATGATACAGTGTTTCAATATCAGAACGGAAAACAACCTGTAGAAATCCCCATTGCAACAAAACAGCCTGAAGTAACATAAACTGCGTATACGCTCCATTCAACGATGCGTCCATCTCTAATCGTCGACACACAGAATGGAGTATTTTTCTAGCTCCTTGGAGAGATTCTCCTAAGATTTAACTGCTGGAGGATCAAAGGGGAAGACGAACAATCTATCTTCCCGTGGTATCACGTCGATGTCCTTCATTGAAAGATCGCTCACATTCCTGATCTTCGGCAGGGAAGGTCCTATAAGTGATGCTTATTTTCATCTAGAAGACGAAGGAATACCTTTGCTTTGACTGAGAGAGACAGTGCGTGATGTGGAATACGAAGGTGGCGACTAGTTGACGAGATACGGAACTGGACTCAGAACCAAGATCGAGTAGAGCCCTTGATTGGAGCGGACGCCCATCTCATGTCTTTAGGGTTATGTGTGCCGTAGCAAGTAGAATTTGTGAGGAAGAGACAGTTGATTTGTTCTCAGCTGAGAAATCAGTTTCCGGACTAAAACGAGTTCTTTTAGGTGTTAGAGAGTTCAAGTCTTTAGTCCAAGGCCTTTTACCAGTCACAAAGTGTGGTTTGGTACGGTTTGAAGCATTGTCGACAACGAGACTTCGAAGGAAAAGTCGAGTGAAAATGTCTTATCTGAAGCCAACTGAGGCATAGACGCAATCGAATCGCAGTTTGGCGCTGATCAGGAGCCTCAAGTTTATTCCACTCTTGACTGTGGCTGATGTAGTTGTTTCGGTCACAAATAGTGCAAAGTTGATTGACGCTTGTAGCTGACAACAACGATCCAGGTCTCAAAAGCGACTAAGCGTTCCGATTTGAAGCTGGAAAGCTGCTCCTGTATAAATTCATTCGCGTATGCAACGCTCCAGTAAACTTCAGTGCCTAAATCTGTTGTTGTAGAAACGTTTGGATTTCCGGAAAATTCGAAATTATATCTTCTTCCCTTAGGTGATTTTCCCAGTCTTGTCGAGTAACTGGATCCATTGCTTTCGTAGTCACGAATGTGAATAAAGGATCTAAACTCCCGATCGGGCAACCAATAAGGGGAGACAAGGATTCTCTCCACCAAGAAATAGTGTCCAAATAGTCTGCAAACCCTCCGCGCTCTGTTCCACCAACGTGTTGATGTTGGTAATAGTCTGCAAATGGTCCTGAAGTAGAAGCCGCTTGTTATCGCAACGACGTAAGAGAAGCTATCAGGCTGTTGCGTAGTAAGCTTCTGTTGTCGGTAATGTGTCGACAGCACGTTTTGATGCAACTTCAACAACTTCCTTTAAGTGATAAAGATTTTAAACAGCAGTAAACGTTGCGTCATCATGGACCATAGAACGAAAGAGGTTCCAAAAAGGCTCCTAGTTCTTTCGTCAATCAGAGAAAGCGGGAAGATTTATTCTACGGAAATCGGTATGTACGTGAGTGATTGACCCTGGAGGAGCTACAGGTCCGGGTATTGAGGAGGCCGTTAGACAGTCAAGACAATCCAGCTCGTCGCAGAGACGACCGAGGGTTTCGCCAAGAAAGGCTTGGGTGGAGTCAGACTGGTTTTCAGTAGAGTACTGTTTACTAGAGACAGTATCGTGGTGTACGAGTTCAAGATGATTTGACCCGGAAGTGATTCCCCGTTGCTCAGCAGAAAACACAGTCTTTATGAGATTAGTGATCGAAGTTATTAACGACAATTGGCTTTTTAAAAGATTGATGGCTCTCATGGTGAGTGATGGTTATGAAATTATAAACCTTTCGATGATAGGGACCAGCAATAAACCTCGATGACAAAATGGAACCTTAGACTTCTTTTCATGAAGTGAGCTTATCAAACACCTAATCAAGCCCGACGCAGCAGTCAACAACACCAATAAAATGTAGGAGAGTTAATGAAGGTTTTGTCATCGAAAAGTTAGTTTGTCCTGACTGAAAGCCTCTTTTGAAGTCTTCGCAATGTTGCAGAGAATCTAAAGTAAATGTACTCGTCATGCCGGAGAGCCTGTCTTGAAGCCTTTGCAATTTGCGGATTATTCAAATCAGTATCCCCGGCACGCCCGAGAGCCTGTTCGGATCCCCCGAAACGCCGCGCCGCGGAGAATCACAAGGTCAGTATGTTAGAGTCTGCCATGCCTAATAGCATGTCTCAAAACCTTCGCAATGATGCGGAGAATGCAAAGTCAGTCATGCCTGTGAGCCTGTCTCGAGGACTGCGCAACGCCGCAGGGAATCAAAGCCAGTATCCCAGTATCTGAGCTTAAATTCCGAAGGGGCATAGGTTGTCATGACTCAGGTCTGTACTATCACGCTGACCCACTATCCGGCTCGAAGAACCAAAAAACTATGATAAATTAATCACGAACTGGCGTGGGTCAGCGAAAGAAGAACGCTACTCCAATTCACAATCAGTCAAATAGAGTCCCAAGTCCCTGAATGGATCACGAGGCAATTGAATTGTATCAAAAAAAGTTGGGGGTTGCCCCGAATGATTAGAACAGATGTAGCCTCCGCAAGCTACGATCTACGAATACCTCACTCACCGAACCTTGTAATGACGCTCGAAATGATGGGAATTTTCAGTCCCCTGTTTGGCGCCAGAAACTACGGAATTCACGAACTTTTGAGTGACACCTTTGCAAAGCAGTGGATCTCAAGTCTCGATTGGAGCGCAATCTCTTATACATCATATATCTCACGAAAGTTTTTTGATGCAAATAACATCTTTCGGGACGTTGGCGCCTGCGTGCGAGATATGCAATGTATTAAGGAAAGAGCGCAAGGGGGAAAACTGAAGATCAGCGGTAAGCGGTCCTCACCACCTACAGCTCACATTGGTTCAAAGGGCCTAAAAGCTGGCCGAAAATCAAAAATTGAGCTTTGGATTTCGTGAGTTATTTTCATTCACTTTTATAAAAGTGGCACCCTTACATAATGTCTCCAATGGAAAGAGAGATATGCCACGCCCTTCTTGTTTTATGAACACGCAAAGTTAACCTTGCTCGATCGTTCGACGTTATGCTGTCACGGCCCGTAAGAATCGACTCGACAAAATGCCTGTTATCTTCCATGCGAGAAGTAGATTGTTTCATCAATTTTAGAGATTTGTTGAGACATGTTCCACCTTTTTCCACCATTTCTTGAAAATTCGTTATTTTTTAAATTTCTTTCTGTGTAGAGCACAGTGGCTCAAAATCTCAAAAAGCTGGTTAATGATTAGAATCTCGATATTTCACTTCGTTCAAGTATCCATGTAAGGTTTTTGGAGTCACTGATTTCGAAAATGAAGTAAAAAATAAGAAATTCGAAATGGCGGGCCTATAAGGCGGACATTTTTCTGAAATTTTCCATGCATTTACTTGAAAATGAGTATTTACGGGTTTTCGGGGTCGCTGATTTCGAAATCAGCGACTCAAAAAACCTCTTAATACTCACTTTCAAGGAATTACACGGCAAATTTGAGAAAATATTCGCATTTTATATTTTGGATTTTCGACTTCATTTTCGAAATTAGCGATTCTGAAAATCCCTCAATACCCATTTTCGAATGAATGCGTGAAAAATTTCGAAAAAATGTACACCATTTTGAGTCTGCTATTTTGGATTTTTGACTTCATTCCCGAAATCAGCAACCTCAAAAACCCCTTAATACTCATTTTCAAGTGAATGCACGGAAAATTTCAGAAAATCGTCCGCCATTTCGGGTCCGCCATTTTGAATTTTTGACTTCAGATTTGAAGTCAGCGACCTCAAAAACCTTCTAACACTTGTTTTCAAGTGAATGCATGGTAAATTTTGGAGAAATGTCCGCCATTTTGGGTCCGCCATTTTGAATTTTCGACTCCATTTTTGAAACCAGCGACCTCGAAAACTCTATATGGGTACTCGAACGAAGTGACACATCGAAATTCTGATTTTTTCCAGCTTTTTGGGATTTTGAACCCAGCTTGCTTATAGCTCGGCTGCTCCCATTTTGCTCTCATGCGGGTGCTGACGACGACTCTCTCTCCCTCTATTTCTTTCCTTCACACGCACGCTTACTTATACATACAACAGCTCTATTAATCAAGCAAGGAAGCTAGCCCGTTCGAACGTCCCATTAAAAATTGGACACGGGTTACTCAAATCTGTCGCCTGTCCGATTTTAAATGTCCAAATTTTTGGTGCGTACATAGACAGAATAGACTATTCTGTCTGTCTCACTCATTTTTTGATACTTGGCCAACGTACTTCGCAAGTGGGGTATTTTGGCCATTTCGCTACGTCGTGTTTTATCGTTTACCAATCTGTCATGAATTTTTGTAGGGATAAAAATATAAGGATGTACAGCCAAGAAATATAGTTTCAATGTAGAATCATGCTTTTTCCGGAATGCCTCGCTCTTCCCTTCTTGGAAATTTAGCGCGAAAGTGATAACCGTTAGTGTGTCAGGCATCCTGTTGTGTACATGCTGTCGAACTTCTTGGTGTTTTGGTGATTTGATGTACTTAAGGGGTTATTAAGAAAGTAGATGGAGTAAGGTTTACATTTATAATGCACGTAAATAATAATTATTTTTCCATCTTGGAGCAATAAATTGTAGATACGTTATGCTGATGAAGCTGCCTTGGCTTATTTACAAGTTTACAATATTACCTGTTCGTTTTTTCAAGATGAAGTTAGAACTATTTCATAACCTCATTCTTGTATATAAGTTTCCTATGCGTGACAATTCCAAAACTTTTTAGCCTAATTGTATACAGGCCTGGCCACGCTCTCAGTCTCAGCTGACTTCCGTCACTGAAGTGTACCGAGAGCGCCCTGTACCCGAACAGGGAATTCGCAATGCGCGAAAAGACGGAAATCACATAGTAATAGTTCGTAAGGCCCTTACTGTTCACGTTTCAGCATTCGCGTGAGTCGTCCATGTATCATATATCATATAGCATATATTTTTCGCGAAGACGTATAGTTTTTATTATAATCGTGAGAAATTTTATCTAGAATAAAACAACTTCAAAAGATCTATAAATCTGTTCTGCACTTATTTAAAGTGAGATGCACGGTTTTTGTTCAAATCATGAAACATGACATGAACACAAAAAAATATCAATCATCAGAAAAGCCATATAATATGCAAAAAAGTTATTAATATTCAAATTGATACCCAAAGAGAGATTTGCGAAATTTGTATGGACCAGTTTTTTATAGGATAGGTAATTTTCGTTTCGAATTCTTATTTCGTTATTATAAAAACAAGGCAATAGAATAACGTCTTTTTGGATATAAATGCATATAATGAATCTTGATAATATGTATATATATATATTGGAATTTTACATTCCTTAGGATAGTTGCAAATGAAGATTATTGCAAAATCAGAGAAAAATATTTGCATAATGATTGATAACGAAATTCGCCACTCATTTCTTAATACCTAAATGAGCAGACTTGAAACAAGGTTTACCTTAATCAAATATATGACATCTGGGAAAGAATGATGTTGCTGGTATAAGTAGACTTCTTCAAACAACGAGTTGTGATAAAATAGTACATTGTGAGGCCATGCTGCACACGATACTTTTTGCCTCGAAAATATTAAAAATGAGCGTTTTTTTGTCACGTGAATGTAATTACATAACTG
>WSXT02042873.1:0-13266 GCA_011762715.2 Neuroterus valhalla | reverse complement strand
ATAGGGACGCGTGGCGGTCTCGGGTAGATGAGGCAATGAACTTTCGAGTTCCAAATGCTGATAAATAATAATAATACCTACTGTGGGTTTGAATTCAAATTTTTTGAAATTGAATTAATTTTGACTGGAAAATATTACTTCAACCTAACAGTTGAATTTTTAACAAAATAGTTTGACTTTGAAACTAAAGAGATGATTTTTAACCAAGAAGCTGCATTTCGAACATAGAAATGTAAAGTCTCAAACAAGATGATTTTCTCAAAAAAAGTCAACTTTCCAACAAAATACAAATGGATCGTTTTTCATTTAAAGAACATAATTTTTTAACCAAAGATGGAATACCTAATTTTTCAACTTTAGAAATTATTTTTAAATGAAAAAAAGCAATTTTGAACTAGTTGGATTTCATCAAAACAGAAAAGAAAGATGAATTTTCGAGCGAATGGATGAATTCCAAATTTAGAGCAGAAAAGAAATTTGTTTATAACCAACTTTCAACCAAGTTTGTTATTTTGCTACCAAAAATATAAGTTTTCAACGTAAAATTCAACGGTTGATATTTTAGACAAACAAGACTTATTCAAGAAAAAGCAGTAACGTTTCAACAAAAAAAAAAAAACCAATTTTGGAAAAAATAGTGGGATCCTCAACCAAAACAGAATAATTTTCAACCAAAGAGTTGCATTCTAACCCAAAAAGGATCAATTTTTAGCTAATAAGATGAACTTCCTACCGAAACAATCAATTTGAAATAAAGTCGAAGAGTTTTTATTTGAAAAAAAAATTCTCAACCAGAATGAACAAATTATCAAGAAATAGATTTATTTTTGGTTTTTACTTTTTAATAATTATTAGATATAGAATTTGAACACACCAGTTGATGGTTGAAGTTTTTATTTCTGCTTTTTTTGAAATTCGTTACTTTTTTCCATTTTTCACTCAGAGTAAGGTAATTATTTATGAAATTTAACAAACCTAAATGTTTCACCAATTAATTATTGTTCAAAACTATCTTTTTCTATTTTTTCTCTTTGTCCACTCTGCAGTAAGAGTGGTGTAATACTTAATTCAAGTTAACGAGTTTAATTTTTCAATTTATTATTGTTTTGTTTATTTTGTAAGAAAATTCTATAAACAAAATCCTAGAACGGATGGAAAGTGAAAGAAAAATCCGTTTTTTCGGTTCATTTTGCTTTAGTTATATTCTCAGTAATGTTTTGTGATGTTATTTCGTCGAATAATATTCATCAAATTTATAAACGAATTCTATAAAATTTTGCGTAATGTAGCCGTTTGATGTGATTTCGATTATGAAAATTATCTATTCGATATTGCTTCTAATTTTAAAACCAAATTATAAATATTTGAGAAAAATTGAAGAGAAACGATGCATATCTGCCTTTAAAAGTCCTAACTAGGTATTTATTTATATAATCTGCTTATAAAACGAATAAAATGTTTTTAATATAAAATTTTCATGGCTCACCATTAATGGCGATATAATTTGAGGAAAAGTAAGAGAAGAAATTAATTTTTTTTGCCTTAAAATGTCTAAAATAAGCATTTATTCATGTGATTGGTCATCATCAAACATCACTCACGACATAATTTGATCAAAGACAAGAGAGGACGTAATATAATCCTAACATTATATGAGCACAGTGGATTTTTCTTTATATGCATATATTGTTTATAAAATCAGGAAAAAATATAGAATGAAAATTTTTCACGATCGAGTATTATTTTTCTGATAAAATCAAGTAATTTTAACGCAAAAGTTTATTTTTCCAATTTAATTTTTTTAATTGTTTTCTTTTTTTAAGGATTCGTATTTTTTTGGTCCTTACACATAGAAGTTTTTTCCCTAATTCCAGATTTTTCTTTAATGAAACTAAATTATTTGTACAAAATTTGACTAGCTCTTATTTGGGCAGTTTGTACGAATTTTCAACAGATTCATGCAGGAGACTGGTTACCTCCTCAGTGCGCAACTTAACCAATAATAATTCGTTCACATTGATAAAGCATAAATGAGTTACGCTTACCCCGAAAGGGATTTCGCCTAATGGTATAATAATATTATTAATAGAAATACAATCTTAAGACTCTCTTTCTGAACCTGCTTTAGTACCAGCAATAAGATCTTGATTGAAGTTACAAGGATTCGAATTCGTAGATGTCACACGTTGAAATATACACATTTATGACTGGTCAAGGATAATTAGTCACATGAAGGCAGAATAGCCGACGCAGTGGTTAGTTGTCATTCTAGCACCTTCTAACCAGTAGCTAGAAAGTCAATCCTACCAGTTTCTGGAAAAAAGGTGTACCAGGTACCAGTCACAACCCTCGAAGGTTCAACTTGAGCCAATATAATTCCCTTGCACATTTTTCTACTAATTGCCAGTTGATTCTGCTTCTCCATCAAGTTCACATTGCTTACTTTCCCTCAACCACACAAAGACAAAATGTCTGCGAAATTTCCATTGGCTCTTCATCAGCAGCAATTATTGCAGTTGCAAAATCAGCAAGTGGAGCAGCAGCTGAAAATGTACAGGCTGCAAAAATTACATCAAGAACAGCAAGAAAAGTTGTACCAGGAGCAACTGCGTAATCAGCATCGACACCATTTAATGCAACTGGAACGATTCTGGAGTTGGAAATGTATCGAGGATCAGCAAGACTCGTGCAGTTCATCCAGTAGCGGATCTTGCACCCCAAATTTTTGAAAGAGGGGTCTCCAAATTGTCAATTATGTTCAAGACAGTGGATTAGGCCTACTGGGGATACCACTTTAAAAAAACGCACTGAATTCTCTACCTCGTAGGTGGTGTGGAAACGAGTATGTGATAATAACGAGATTATGAGAAATGTGAAAAAATGGTATCTAATGGCTTTCGACATAGAAGTGCTTTGTGCGACCCAAACCTAAAGATAATTTTCTAAATTGTATCCTGAAAAATGAGAAATAAAAATTGTTTCGACCATCATAATAAGCATATTTTCTCTTTCCTTGATTCTCTTACCGTTTTGAAATTCACATTTCCAGTTTTTTTTTCATTAAATATGCGATGGAAAAAAGTTCCACTCTCTCCGCATCAGATAGAGTTTCACCTGCTTAGGAAATTCATCATACTTTCCGTAGAACGTATTATGAATGTAAAAACGTATTAGGTACGTAGAAACGTATTAGGTACGTTGGTCCCGAAGACCTTCAACTTATCGAAGTTTCACTGTACTTCGCTCAAATTTTCATTCGGATATGAAATTCGTAACTAGAAATTAATTTTTTTTATCGACTCGCAACGAAATTGATTCATTCCTCTGGAAATAATAAAGGATGAGAAGATGTTTCTAAAACGTTTATAGAACGTTCTCAACTATTACAATGCCATCCGCCCACCGGAAAATAAAGAATTAGAAGATTTCTTGAATTCACAATTTGTTTCATTCCCAAAAACTTCGTTAATCAAGTTGTTAGTTTTGTTCAAAGTAATTTTTATTTGGGTAACCCAAATTTCATTTCTGTAGTCGAAACTTTGTTCTATGCAATAAAAATGTCTGCCGAACAATCATTGCATGTCACAGTTACGCTTCCCATCAGTTACTCTTTTTGTTGTTGAAATATAATTATTATTCAATTTGAAAAATCTGAAAATTTCCAAACATCAAATAATAACAGAACTATGCTCTTTTTCTTTATTAAACTATTTTTGTATTTTAATTTTTATGTTGAGGGTGTATCCTACTTAAAATCAATTAAATAATTGAAGAATTATCTTGCTTTCTTAGAGAGAAGCTTTATGAGTGTAACGATTTCAAATATTTGCAAAATAATTTAATCATACGTTCTCAGTTAATAAATGTCTTAAGCAATGTTCTCAGCAACTTTGCGGATGTGAGGATTTTTTCAAATATTTAAAATTACATTTTTCATGCATTTCATAATATTGCAGAATCTTTTTTTACATTCTCATCATTATGAGAAGGTATTAGGTTTGTGTAAAATTTGAACCCCCCAGTTTTTGTCTAATTTCCACGTTTTGAGACCCCCTGAACCCAGAAAAAGGGTTTTTACGAATGTGTCTGTCTGTATGTCTGTCTGTGTATCTGTCTGTCTGTATGTCTGTCTGTGATCACGATAACTTTTGAAAAAACTATTCGATTTGATTGGCCTTTGGTACACTCTTCCAGTGTCAGAAACTGAAGGTCGAGTACGTTATCCAGCTATTCCGGATCATAAAATAAAAGAGGGGAGCATTTTGAAAATTTTTGAGACCATTTTTTTCAAGACTTGATAATTGTAAGTACAGTTTCCTGTAGCGGGTGATAAGTCGAACAATTTATTCTTATGATGTTTTTTGATGAGAACAAAACTGTCAGAGTTATGGCATTTTCAAAATTCGAAAATGTGAACAAAAATGCGAATTTTTAGCTAAACAACGAAAGATATGAAAAAAAAAGTATTGAGGAAAAAATTTTAGTTTTTGGAAGCCCTATAAGATGGACTTCTCAACTTTTTGAATTTTCTCAAAAATTCGAAAATTCCAATTTCGATCGCACAAAAAATAATAGAAAATAATCTGTGAACTCGATAAATTTTGAAAGAATCATGATATTCGATCGTGCTTTGGCACCCATTTTGAGGGAACAAAAATACAAGTCAAGTTCGTGAACCAGCTGTTTCGGATCAAAAATAAAAGAGGGGGAGCATTTTGAAAATTTTTTTGGACTTTTTTTCCAAGATTCAAAAATTTCAAGTACGGTTTCTTGTAGCAGGTAAAAAGTGAAACAATTTATCCTCATGATTTTTTTTTTTTTTAAATTGTCAGAGTTATAGCATTTCCAAAATTCGAAAATGTAAACAAAAATTAGAATTTTTATCTAAACAACGAAAGATAGGAAAAAAACGTTTAAAGGAAAACAATTTTTCTTTTTGAGAGCCCTCCGGGATGATCTTTACAACTTTTCGAGTTTTCTCAAAAATTCGAAAATTCAAATTTTAGTCGCACACAAAATATTGGAAAATAGAAAAATTCATTTTTTGGTCAAACTAAGTGAGGTATGGGATAATATAAATGAACTAAAATTGTGCACCAAGAAAAGATCTACAAATTTGGTAACATTAACTTTTTGATAGGACAAGTAGTTTTTGCTTCATTTATGAAAAAGCACATAAAAAATGAAAAAAATGAACTTTTGGACAATTGACAAAAAATTAGAATTGATCAAGTAGACGCAACTTCTTTACCAGAAAAATATCTTTATATGTGTGATCTACTTCTTTAACAGGATATGTATTTTTTATTCCAAGCAGAAAAAATAACTAAAAAAATAAAATACTGCATTTTTTAAGTTGGCCGGACTCATAACTCAGCCAATTTTCAACCGATTTAGGGGGCCTCACCCCTCACGTAGTCTACCTATGTTACTAAGAATTTAGTAACCCGCACCTCAAGAGGCAGTTGGATAACCCATTTTATCAAATTCTTCATTGTTCGTCGGCGATATTACAGGGATTTTTCTCTGTGTACCATAAATAAAAAAGTAATGCGGTCGCAGGACCGCCGACAGAAGCTTTGCTATTTCGCGTTGGAAGAAAATCATAAATTTGATTGTTAGTTAAATAAATAAAGTTTGTCAGTCTCAAGTGTTATATGTAGGCATGAACTTTCAGACGAATCACTATCAGGACTATTCATTATAAATGCCTTTACTCGCGCGCAACGTGTAAGTCCGTGTCACAGAGTCTACTGTACATGTCAGTGTACTCAGATCGGAAACTGAAGCCAGTGACTAACACACGCGTGCTGTGTGTGAGCAACACGGGTCGACGTATACGTATACGTAGACGTATACGTCGAGCCGTGTCTGGCCGTGTCACTCACACACAGCCCGCGTGTATTAGTCACTGGTTTCAGTTTCCGATCCGAGCACACTGGTACATATACTACACTGGCCTTCAGAACGGGAAGGGTGGAAGGGAGAAAGAGAGAGGGGGGGCTGCGTTGGTGCCATCCATGTCGCATTTTTTGCGTGTCGCATTTTTCATGACGCTCCCGTTTTTCGCAGTTAGGTCGCCTCGCAGAGAGTATATGTACGCCCTCCCAAAATAAGCAACGCTCAAAAAATGATGCCTAGTTGTATATATCAAGATATG
This sequence comes from Neuroterus valhalla, assembly GCA_011762715.2. NCBI lineage: Eukaryota > Metazoa > Arthropoda > Insecta > Hymenoptera > Cynipidae > Neuroterus > Neuroterus valhalla. Next base: position 7,106 of record WSXT02042873.1, on the reverse strand, counting down.
AATTTGCTTCATTCAATCGACCAATTTTATGATAAATTACACGGGGCCACAAAAGGAAAAGGAAAACGAGGTGGACAAGTAAGCTCTCCGAGCTTACTTGTTCTCTATGTTTTTTGGTCCGCTGATCACGATCCTAGTGTCCATGTGACCCCATCACGTCTGGATCGAGGTCACATGAAGGTCAAAGCCCTCAATTCGCAAAAAATAATTTTTTTGACACCCGATCCTGAGAGAAAGAAAAATTTTACGTCTAGACACGCTTTGATCTCATTATCAAAATGACCTCTTGAGGTGATTTGGAGGTCATCTGAAAATCAAATTTTCTTTTGAATCATCCAGCTGGTATATCGGCTAGGACTGGGTCTCCAACTACGTATCATTATGTTTTTTGGGTCGCTTATCACGATCCCGGTGTCCATATGACCCTAGCACGTCTGGGTCAAGATTGAATGAAGGCTGAAAGATTGAGCATGGGTTTATTTGCAAAACTAATTGCTTTTTTATTTGATATTTAAACCCCAAACCAATCGCCGATACTGGGTTCCCGAGTCCTTGCATATTAGGCTACTTTTTCTGTTGCAGCCATGACTGCTTGAATCTCTTCACCCACGGACTTTGTCGGTGAAAGAATAATTATTTTTCGCGAAATGAGGGGTTTGACCTCGATTTGACCCTGTTCCAGACGTGATGAGGTCACATGGACACCAGGATCGTGATAAGCAACCCAAAAAACACAATGATACGTAGTTTGGAGACCCTGTCCTAGCCGAAATACTAGCTGTACGATTCAAAAGAGAATTTGACTTAAGATGACCTCCAAATGACTTCCAGAGGTCATTTTGATAATAAGGTCAAAGTGTGTCTAGTCGTAAAATTTTTTGTTCTTTTAGAATCTGGTGTAAAAAAAATATTTTTTTCGAATTGCGGGGTTTGACCTTCGTTTGACCTTGATGCAGACGTTATGGGGTCGTGGAACATGTAGCAAGTTCAGAGAAGGTCCAACTCGTTTTGCTTTTGTGGCCCTGTGTTTCTATCTTTCCAATAATATCCAATAAAAAACTTCTTTACAACGTTTTAGCACTTTGTGATCGCGATAGTATAATTTCATATCGTGTTACATTAACTTATAGGTGAATGAAAATGATTGGAAAATTCATTGATGCCATAGACGATATTCTTTCGTGATATAATATAATATAGGGTATATAAGATAAGTTAAGTAAAACAAAGGATAAAAATCCAGAAGCACAAAGGTGATAAGGATATAAATATGAATGAAAATTATTCTTTGTAGAATAAGTTCTGACATTGAAAATCGAATGAGATATTGGTTAAGAAAAGAATAGGATACAGGGATAAATCATCATATAAAATGAAAATAAAGCACCTATGGTATCAGTATTGAGAAAAAACCGATCAGAATAAACAATGTCATTTGAATTTCTTTTATACGCGAAGACATACTGTTTGATCACAGTTTTTTGCTCCTCAATCTAGGTATTAAAACAATAATTTCAGGGAACCAATGCCTATTTTACTTAGGAAAAATTCAAAATTTCTATAAATTAAATTTCTACTAGGAAATATAATGCTTACCAACCTTGTTAAAAAAACAAAGCACAAGGAGTTTCAATCTTCTGGAAGCAAAAGAGAATGCAAAACGAATCATGATAGGGACCGAACCTATAGTAGACTTCCAAATCTGATACGATCTCAATGCCTTTTTTTCTATAAAATTTTTTTCTCGCGATGCCGAAATGATAGATGTCCCAAAGTGCATGGAGGGAATGCATAGGTATTTTTTTCAGACTAGTCATTGCACATGACAGCTCGAAAAATAGATAACACACTACAGGTTAGACAAAAATAGTTTGTGACGGGTGAATTCAAATAAAAAAGTTCGACCGCCAGGTATATAAGGTTTAGGAGAAATATCAGGAGCATCATTCAGTCTCCTCAGTATTAATCGCACTCGTATCAAATCAGAAAAATCTACTAGAATCAAAATGAAGTGCCTTTTTGTGAGTATAAAATATTTTTTAAATGGACATCAGTGATCATGGATGCATCATGTACTCAACTCAAATATGTATATGTATTTTTTAAACCAATCACATATCATAATTATCATTTTTCTATGTAAATCTGTCCTTGTATAAAGTTAAGTTTTAATTTGACTCATCTTGAATGATCGCTCTCATTGCTTTGTATTAAGTTTTTCAATCGGATTTCATTTTTAATTGTATTTTCTAATTTACAGACATAATTCTCTCATTCAAAATTTCAATTTATGTATAGAGTATTGCAATTCACTAAGAACACGAGTAATCGGAGATAAACGCATTTGTTATATAATAGTTTATTTGTTCATTTGTTCATTGGTCATCTGCTATATAATCTGATTGGCAAATACTTTCCACGTTTCAGTACCCTTTTTCTTGCGTGTAATGGTAATATTTCTGAATACTTGAAACTTCTTTGAGGATTACGTAAAAATCTGTAACCTTAACCTTATATATATATATATATATGCATACATGTTCCCCTTTTTTATTAATCTTCTGAAAATGGTACATGCATAAAAAATATCTTGTGACTCAAAAAAGTTTCGGAGGAAACTTCGAAACTGCAATGAAGTTTCGTACGGCTTCCAGTTTTTAAATATTCTTTTGTTTAATCCAACATTCGACGTATCAGCACGGAATGTAAGTGTAAAAATGTGAAAATGTAACTGTAAGTGATAAAATTACCTTTAGGTGCTTTTATAATTTCCAAATTCAAATAGAATAATCAATAACTACTTTCTGTTTCACGAGTAAACTGAATAGGATTATCAATACCATTAAAAATGTTTATTGAACCTGTAATTTTATTTGTTGTAATAATCAAGAATATGTCATAAAAAAGAATTAATCGAATTCTGGAATCCCGGAGAGAAAAGCTAAAACCTTAGCTCTTGGAAAAAAATTTGGTGTTCCATTTAAAGCTAATAAAATTTGTGTCGACAAAATCGTTGCAAATATTAAAAAGCGTGTTTGAAATCTTGTCCAAGATAATGAAAAATGCAAAATAAATAAGAAGTAACTCAAATAATTTCCAATAATAATAGAAATAAAGAATTTGAAGATAATAACCAAGATTTTGAAACTCTTAAAAATTTACAAAGAGAACATGAAAATTTATTGTTTTTTGAAGCCGACATCGGCATTGTAGCGGTTGCAGCGAATAGGTCAAATTGCAAGTAAACTATCAAGAATTTTTCGAAAATGTAAGGACAAGTTTAGTTCTCACAGTTGAAAGAAATGCAACAATATTGTTCTCAGATGGAAAAAAGTGACATATAAATGAGCAAAAGGCTTATAAGTCAAAAACGCACAGCAGTATTGTACCATCGAATCTCCAACGCATAATTTATCAAAATACTTATCTGATATTTGGAAACATATTTCTGAAAATATAAATGAAATTGACATGGATAGTTTGAATACAAGAAATCGTTTAAAAACAAAAAGTACCATAAGTAAAGGATTGTAGAAGAGGGAAATAATAGAATCTGCATTAAAACTTAACTGAAATATCCAAAAACTATATTTTGATTGCAACCTAAATAGTTTTTTATAACATAGTTTCATCATTTGATGAAAAGTTTAACAATCATGCGACAGAATGACCAATGGCTTCTCCTTTATCTCTCATTGTTTTGAACCTGGTTTTGGAAGATGTTGAAAATCGAGTGCTGGAAAAATTACATTTTGAACCGATTTTCTATAAACGGCATGTGGATGATATATTTTTGGATATCCCAACAAATAGAATTCGATTTTTGAAAACATTTTCAATACTATTAAAGATTCAATTTAATTTACTAGCGGAACAGAAGGCAGTAATTGTTTAATCCATGCATATTTGAAATTATAGAAACGCTTCTTGAGGTAATTTGCTCACCAATTGGTTCAAAAAGCCTGTATTTTCGGGAGGAATGTAAATTAAAATTCTCACCATTTATTTAGTCACAAAATTGATTTGATTGAAAGATTACTAGAAAGAAGCGTCAAATTGAGTAATGTAAATTTTATTTTAAAAATGTAGATATATGGTATGAAAATTACCTTGAAACTAAGGTAAAGGGCCATATTATGGAACATCTTATGGATAGGAGTTGTATATTTTACATTATTCAAAAGAAAGAAGAGTTACAAAATCTGGTTTTTCCAAGGTAATTCTTTACCTGATATCTACTGAGCGAAAATAGTTATCACAAAGTGAATTTTAGCTGAAAATATTAATAAATGAAATAAAAAAGAAGATAAGTACTTATGATTCATCAGGTATGTCCCAAATTATGGAACACAAAACCGACCGAAACATTTAGGTTAAAACTTATTTTTTCAGTTATTAGTTCATTTATTCATAGTATCAAAAATTGTTTTATATTATTACTAAGTAATAATACAGTTAGACTTGAAAATTATACGAATTAACAAGAAACAAATAAATATTCTCTTACGACATGAGTATGACAAGAACAGTTTCAAATCTTTGGATAATTAATTAGGACATAAAAAAACATTTACACATATTTAGATTCACAATCCAACTATTTCGTTCTTCTTTGATCCTTGTTGTTTTGTTTTCATTCTATCTTGGAGTTTTTTCCGTTCATCAACCAACAGTTTTTTCTCTTCTGGGAATTGTTTTTTTTGTTTTCTTAAATACCAATCAAGTATGGAATATTGTTTTCTAATTTGTTTAAAAACCTGTTAAATTGTCAGCGACCAAGACATTCGAGTCATCTATTCATTCATCACCAACGTTATGTTTTGAAACATCAGGTAAATTTAGTAAATCTTTGATTTATTTATATTTATTATATATTATTTAAACTATTATCGTTAAGATTCATGTGATCCTTAGTTGCATCGTTTGAAGCAGAGGCGTCATTATTAATCAAATCATTTTTGGACTGTTCTTGTCTTTTACTATTAATATTTAAATTCACCAACGTCACTTCTTTGATAGTTATGGTTTATTTTCTTCAAGGAAACCTATGTATACCAAATTAGAAAAATTATTCTAAAAAATCATTAAAATAAAGATATATATCTATAAAAATGGTAAATGCATACCCTGAAAATTTTAATTATAATAAAGCTTTACTAATTTTTTTACTAGGTTTTCCATTGATATCCATTGATTATTATTGGTACAATACTCTCATTTGTGAATCTCCAGGCCATGTCGGATTGAACCAAGCTCTCTTAAATTCCTCCAAAATAATCTTTGATAAATTGTTTTCAAAGGTTGATAAATGTTTTTGTTCATCTTCACTTCATTTTTCTTGCGGTTTTCCTTCACATTCTTAGATTATTGATTTAATTCATCAAACACAATATTTATTTTGCAGTTCACAAATTTTTGAGGTTAGTTTTTTATTATATGAAATTTCAAACCTATGTACTTAACCAAATTGAAATTCATGGAAACTTACACTGTATTAACCTTTATTCTACTTTTTTATAAATAATTAACAATTATTGACAAAAAATTAAATAAATATTAGTCTCAAATGTTGCTGTTCCATAATTACGGACCACTTGAGACAATGAATGTTCCGGGGCATGGAACACTGAATATATACTGTTCCATAAATACGGACTATTAAAAAATTTGTGTACCAATTATGAAACACCTTTACAAAAAATAAATTCTTTATTAAACTACTCGAAATTCGTTATCAGTAGGTAAATAAAAAGACAAGCTTTTGATTATCAAATGCATCAAGTATCTTTCAATCATATGTATATAGCTCAAAACGTTAAAACAATAGCAATAACACACGTCACTGTTTTACTCCAAAAGACCTTTTTTTTCATGTTGTTAAAAATCATAAATAGAATATTATGAATACTAAATAAGTTAAAAATTATTAGTAGATTAGAATATTATCATATGTTTCACAAACTGGGACAATGTTCCATAATATGGACTTCTACCTTAAATGCTTATCTACTTCCGTTGATAGAAACTGTTATGGAAGAAAGTATCCATGGAATTTACAATAGCTTAATTAAGAAAAAAAACCGTGAAAATTGTGAAAAGAATAAAAAAAAACAGATTCAAAGGTTACCTCACCTCGTGTTGAAGGTCTGTCTAAAAAGTTAGGGAGTTTTTTGAAGAGATTCTGTATAAACATATCTGATGAATTTTCGCATTTTATATTCTAGGCTGTTGCATTCCTAGCGTTGGTTGCTGTCGCTTTAGCTGGACCCCTGCCTGAGGCTCCTGCAATCGTTAATGAGGGCGAAAGAACAGTTGAGCTAGTCGAAGCCGAAAATTCAAAAGATACCAGAGATAAGAGACAATTGGTCCTTACTCATCCGACTGTTCCAATTTCTGCTGTGGTTCCACACCAAGTTGTTGCTTACAATGCTGCTCCCGCTGTTTCCTATGTTCAGTCTTATCCACCTTATGTCAACTATAATCCTCATGCCTCTTATATTGTAGCCTAATTTGACTGTTTTGAGTGGGAAAAAATTTCCCTTGTGAGCTTTTTTGATGAAGCTTATAATTTTCTTGTGACGTCGATATGACTTGGGAAGTGTTTATTCTTAATCATTGTAAATGATAATTTTTGAATAAATAAATGCATTGGAGAAACCATGAAATTTGTTAAATTATCTATTACGTAAACAGTACGTGAATATGAAACGAGAATTGCTGTCACTTTTTGAGTTAAACAGGAACCCAATCTTAATTTGTTCTTATTATGTACAGGTCAGATATTTAGCTCGACACAGATATTAGAAAAAGTTCCAAAATAAACGCGAAAGTTCTCTTCGGATTTTTTGAAATGGAAGAAGCTTTCGAAAAGGTGAATAGAACTAAACTTTCAGAAGTCCTACATGGGCCGTGGAGTAAATGGTTGGCTTCTTGAAGTGATTATTATTATTATTATTATTATTAATATTATCATTAATATTATTATACCATTAGGCTAAATTTCCCTTTGGGGTAAGCGTAACCCATTCACGTTTTATCATTGTAAACGAATTATTATTGGTTATGTTTCGAAACTGAGGAGGTCACCAGTCTCCTGCAGAAATATA
>WSXT02042851.1:0-13267 GCA_011762715.2 Neuroterus valhalla | reverse complement strand
CCCCCCTCCCGGAAAAATTTTCTGCGTTCGCCCCTGATTCTCTCCAAAAAATGATTCATTACATTGGTCGACAAAATGATATCAATATTTAAAATGATAGCGTAGGTTCACTCTCAGAGAAATTCAAAATTATGGAAATTTAAATTTCAAAAAAATTCTCAATCATCTCTTATTTGATGCATAGTTTTTATGTTAGAGATTGAAATGATGTTACCTTAGAGTTAGTCCATGGAAAGAGCATTCCAAGTGTAAAAACTCCAAATGAAGTGCCAGCAGCAATCGCTGCCAAGCTGTTGGTAACCTATTGATTTATTTTATTTTGAACTCATAGTATAAAAAATAATTAACAATTCGAATCTACGATATCAGGAGCAAAAGGAAGAGTTGATCCTACTTACTGAAAGGACTCCTCCTAATTTTTCGATCAAGAAAAGGAGAGATAGGGCCACTAATCCAAGAATAACGACGATACTTTTGACGAAAATTCTTGCACATCGATCAGTGGGCTTCAATTTGAAACAGCCCTTCACAAAATCTTCTAGAAGTACCACAGATGTTGAGTTCAGTCCTACCGATAATGTACTGGAAAAAAAATTGATGTACATTCCGTTACCGACAGTTACCGACATTCTTACTTTTCGTGGTTTGTGTCCCGACTAAATGTGGGAGCTTCATTTGCCGACATTGGGTAACTTACCATAGTTCGTGTCCAGGATAAATTCAGCACGGGCACAAACCAATAGGAGTCGCCGACGCACATTAGTTCAAGATCCCAAATTCGTGGCCAAAACTCAAAATCTTGATATTTATGACTTCTCGAGTGCTCATATCGCGTTTTTTGGGTCACTGATTTCAAAGATGATATTCAAAATTCAAAATGGCGGACCAAAATGGCGGACACTTCAACAAAATCTTCTATTGTTTTTTACGAAAATAAGTACGAAGGAGTTTTTTTGGTCGCTGATTTCAAAAATGATATTGAAAATTAAAAATTGAAAATGGCGGAACCGGAATGTCGTAAATTTGTCCAAAATTTTCTATTGTTCCGAGGTAAATAAGTACAAAGGGGTTTTCCGGGTCATTGATCTCAAAAATGATATTCAAAATTCTAGATTGAAAGTGGCGGACCCAAAATGGCGGACAATTTTCCAGAATTCTGTATTCTTTTTCACAAAAAGTACAAAAGGTTTTTCTGGGTCGCTTATTTCAGAAGTGATATCTCAAATTCGAAATTCAAAATGTTGGACTGAGAATAGCGTACATTTTAGGCTCAAAAGAACCATTCTCAAAGCCTCTCGGGAGGATTGATAAATAGTAAAAGAATCAGCTGGTATACCGAGAAACTTCATCCCTAAAATCGTGATTTTATTTCAAGATTCAGGTCCTTGAAGGATTTCACATATTCTAAAATTTTGACACGTTCTCATTTCACGACCCGCGTCTTGAATCCTGTCAATAGCGGAGTAGAAAATTATTTCCCAGTTTATAAACTCTTTACGCCAAAAATCCGAAGTTACATATATTATTTGTTTATATATATAGTCTTCCTATTTTATTTATTTTATTTATTCGTTATATTTTTTTATGAGAAAATTGAATACTTTAACTGATAAATACTTCAATTTCATACAATGGTAAAATTCAATTTGGACACCCTATGCATTGTTTCCAGCACATTTCCAATGTTACCAAGGGTATATTCGAACGTCACTAAATGAATTAATTTCATTTTGAATGAGTATCTTTCCGGCATGGCATGTGGCGCGTAGAGAATCATGAATTGGATTGGAACACTACCACGTGGCTGTAGAAAGAGTGCATTTATTTCTACGAGGGCACCTCGGGGCAGCTTTTGTTGAAGGAATCAAAATGTTGATACTTTTTGGCTATCAAAACGGAAAATCCCGGCGCGCGCATTCTTAGGCAAAAAAATATTTCACTACGTATATTCCTGAATTATATGGAGAAAAAATTTTAGACGTGCACATTCCCGTCCCAATATCATGACCGTACTTGTTCGAAATGCAAGTCCGGGAGCAAGCAACGATTTAACGTACCTTCAGAAATATCCTCTATGCCACCTTATCTGTTTCTGGCACGAACTCACAGAATAACATCTTTCGTCAAACGCTCGAAACTCGAGAAACAAACTGATGGGCGCGCATTCGGCGAAGAGTCAAGTTTAACTGCTCGCCACAAGGACAGTTTGGAATATAGTGACTTGCCCTTTCACAAAATAATGCTCCAACACCCCTTATGAAGTATAAATGAACATCTTCCCCAGCCGGTAAACTTCGAACTTTGAGGTTTTGGCCAACTTTGTGGGATCTTGAACCACTGTGCGACGGTCAGTAAATCAAGTAACAGCAATATTTCGGAGTAGAATTACCTAAGAGCTGCACCAAAAACTCCAGAAATGAAAAGTCCAGGAACTCCATGAAGTTTTCCAGCAATCTGCATGACATAAGCTGGAAAAAGTTGATCATCAGCAATAATTATTCCACTTGCTCGTGGATCACATTTAGGGGGTGACCACCAAGCCAAAAGCACAAGGCCACACCAACAGCACAAAGAAATGAAGGACATCGCTCCAATTGTGAAGATTGCAATTGACCTTGATTGAAGAAATAAAATGACTCAATGAGAAATCAATTTTCCAAAATTGGAAATTTCCTTCACCAACATTTACCGATATCTGGAAGTTCGTATGGTTCAGTTCCGTGACATAGAATACAGACTTTGAATTACGATGAACGAAAAAAAATCTAGCGCTACAGGTCGGTAAATGTCGGTAAAAGAAATCTACAGTAGACTCTGTGACAGTTCACGCTACGACACTTCCCGTTCTCGAATTTCTCCTAACTTCGTCCGTCCCCACTCTTGCTGGACACACTGCGCACACTCGACGCATCGCGTGTGTTTATCGATCGGTATCGATCGATAGCTCTAACATTGTCTCGAATTAATGTTTGTTTTGGTCATCAGCTGCTCTCTTCGCCAACATTTTTAGTGTTTTGCGGTGTCTTTTTATGTTTTTTGTAGTTGTTAATGACCCTGATGTAAAATAAATAACCGTAAGTACCAAATATTGTGTCTCAGTAGAGTGAATTTTACTTATCAAACTTATAACTTGATGACTTGCACGTTGCGTGCGAGGAAAGACGAGTGGGGTAAATCAGACACTTCCCGTTCGCTTCCCCTACAGCCCCGGAGACGGGAACTGTCGCAGAGTCTACTATACTAATATTAAAACAAATGAGATACTCACTTACAGTTTTGAAGTTTTCATATCTTTCAAGGAAGTATATCTCTGAACCATTGTTTGATTAACAGATATGTAACCCACACTGTAGAGCCAGGATCCAAATAAAACTGTCCATACTGTGTGCCTCGTGTACGGAGAAGAATCGAAACTGAAAATATTATGGATTAGAACCAAGTGTAATTATTATTATTATTATTATTATTTAATCTTATTACTTAAGGAATTGAATTCTCTTGGCATCCAAGGCTTTTTGCCAAACTTCTGAAGGTCCACCGACATGGTATGTTCCCATTAGAGTCACAGTTATCAAAGCAGTTACCATCACAGTTACTTGTAGAGCATCAGTCCATACGACTGCCCTCAGTCCACCCTAAAAAAAAACCGGAAATTTATATGACCGACATTTACCGACATCAATGGTTTGTGTCTTTACTAACTTTCCGAAAGTTCTGTAATTTAGCACGGACACGAACCAAAGTAGGAAGTGAGTAGGAGAGGTCCAAAATTATAAAAGAGAAAAATTTGCTGCAGGACAGAAAAGAAAGAATTGGAGAAGATATGACGAGGTTGAAGAGTAAAAAAAGTGGCCAATAAGGCAAAAGGGGTGAGCTGAGAGGAGGTAGCAGGGACAGACTGGAAGGAACAGGATATAGGTAAACGAAAAGGTCTGATTGTAAAACGATAATTTACCAGACTTGAGAGAAGGTAGGAAACAAAAAATATATGAAAGAGGAAAGGAAGAGGGAAAGGAGAATGCATGGACTGCAGTAGAGTTTACAAACGACAGAAGTATTTGAAAGCGGGGTAGAGGGGGAAATGCAAAAAGAGAGACGTGGGAGTAGCTTTTCGGAATGTGCTAGGGTTAAAAAAGAAGGACAAAGGGTTCTGGGGGAAAGTGCAGAAGATCATGTCAAATGGTAAGGAATGGGTGGCATGGTGTCAGGGATAAAAAGGAATTTGCGGCGGGGGGAGGAAAAGATACGAATGAAAAGGACGAAACAATGGTGAGAGGAATAAAAGTAGGGAAGATGGATGAAAGATTGAATGCCTCTATATGAGGACCAGAGAAGAGGGAGAATGGGGAGTGAAGGAAATGGACAGAGGGAAAATAGGAGGGCTTGGTGCTGACAGGGTGGACTTGAATGCATGGACTGAGAACAAGGTAGAGAGGTTAGGGACGAAAAAAATGACATTTTCATGAGAAACCCTGAGAATAGGTAAACGGACAGGAGGGGCAGTAGGATTCTAGACCTGTGGGGGATGGAAGGGGGGTTATTTTCAATGGCAATACCAAGGGGGATGAAGTAAAGATTGACCGCTCGCTCGTAGAGGAGATATCGTAGGAAATAGCGCATCCTGGTGATCGCGAAATTCTGAGGTAGAGGATCAAAGCGCGGCAAAGGAAGGCAAAAAGGAATAAGGATAAAGGAGACTAAACAGATGCGTTGAGGAGGAAGGTCAGTTATTAGAATTCAGATGAAAATTAGGAAACAGAAGTAGGAAGTATAGGAGAGAAAGTAGTAGACACGCTGCTAGAATAACTTACAAAAGTGATTGATGAGTTAAGGGAGGGGGTGAGACCGACATGAGATAGAGAGGGGGTAGGAGAGGGAAGTGGGTTGACGGATGTAGGCAAAGTAGCGACGGGGTGAAGAACAGTGTAGGAAAATGAAGGAAAAGGAGATTAGAAAAAAGAGAGCTCAACAGGAGAAAGAGATCACGAGAGTATGTAGAGTGGAAAAGGAGAGACAGAAAATAAAAGGTACATAGAAGAAGTCGGGAAAGATACTAAGAGAAGAGAGGGAATTTAAGTAGTAAACAGAGAAACAGGAGGAAGGAAAGGTATAGATAAGAGAATCGGGATAGATGAACTGACAGAATATTTTGAGATTCTGATAGAAAGCGTGAAAAATAGGGTAAAGGGTAGAGGGGAAAAAGCGGTAGCGGGAGGCGACAGCGGCGGAGATGAGATTAGCAGGAACGAGTTTAATGAGGCAATTATAAAGCTGGAAAAGAATAAGGGAGATGTGAACGATTTGCAATAAGGTCTGAAGAGAAGGTTAGAAGAATATCCAGGAATCACACTTATGTTAAAAGACTATAAAATTAATGCAGAAGTGCTTAGGAAGAAACTGGAAAGACAAGTGGAACGGAAAGAAGGTATACCACACAACCAGACTAAATTCAGGAAAACCAAAGATAACATTTATGTGCTTAATAATCTGATCAAGGGGAATTCAGGACGGAAGAAAGGAAAACTTGTTTCTCTGTTTGTGGATTTCAAAGCAGCTTTCGGATCCGTATATTTGTGAGGACAAAGATAAGGGTGAAGATAGGAAAGCAGGAAGAAGAAGACTTCAGGATAGGACGAGGACTTGGGCAAGGGCAAAGGTAAGATGTCGGTAAGTGTCGGTAAGAGAAATCTGTTTTAAAAAAAGAATTTTTATTTTGAAAAGTTGAAATTGGAGAGAATTAAAGCTTCTCGAAGTGAAAGGAGCTCTGTCAAACGAACTGAAATGTTTATGGACGGAAACTAAGCCCTCACAATAGATGCAGGGAAACAATGGTGAACCATGTCGAGAGGTTGGATCACAAAAGCCGACTCTAAAGTGATTTATGTGCAGCGCATGTAATTATCCGAGCAATTTGTTAAGCCCTTGATAACGAGAATTCATCGCTAATGAATTAATCCTATGCAAATTGTTTACTTAATTTTTGGCACGGGAACAATAATGTTATGAGAGTCCCGAGAAACTATAAAAATTTCCGAAACAGCCCCATTGTCTTTCCTTCAACAAATTTTCCAGCTCAATCCTTACATAGAAACAATTTCTTTTGTTTATTTCTGAATTTTAATCAATCGATGTTCGAAGTCCCATATTGTTAAATTATTGTATTTGGCATTGTTGAATTGTTTCAGAGATGCAAATACAATAATTATTATATTATTGTACAATAATTTTGAATTACAATAATTGTACCTATATAAATCGCTTGATTTCGAAAACGATAATTTGTATTTTATCTTATTGTAAATTATGAATCCAGTAATTATACGAATTGGAATATGATAATTTACATGTATCTCATTTTATTGCATAATAAATATATAATTTAATAATTAATGTAATTCATTAATTAATTAATATAATATAATTTTATAATTTTTCCGTAAAGCACTAGTACAGTAATCATTCATTAAAATAATGTTTATTCTATTTCATTGCATAATAATTGTACAATTTGCTGTTCATTCATGTGTATTTTATAAACTTTTTTGAATACAACCTTTTTTTTTACTGTAAAATTTTAAATGGGATCATTTGTATTCCATTTTATTATGAAACAATACTGCAGAAATGGTACAAGTATATTAAATTATTTTTGCATCATTCTACTTAATCAATAGAATTTAATCGATCCTCCTCCATTCTCTTGGACAATAATTATTCAATTTCAAATGCAATGATTAATGAATTCCGAATGCTATAATTGGTATTTTGTTTTATTGCATACTGCAATAATTTTTCTTATTTTGTTGTACATTTTCAAACACAGTCGTAAAAATAACTTGTATTTTTTTTTTTTTTTACGATTTCGAATTCGAAAGATCGAGCTTCATTATATTGCAAAATTATTGTATAATTTTTAATATAAAGATTATTCTATTTCAAACGCTATAATTTATATTTTATGTTGCATTTTGAAATGTGATACAATGATGATTTGATTCCAATTACTATCATCTATATTTTTTTACTGCCTAATTGTTATTTTATTTCAAAAATAAATAATAATAAAATAATGTAAAAATAAAAATAAAATAGTAACTGTACGTATTGATGTTTAATAATGTGTATTATATTGATTTCTTTGATAAATGTTCAATTTCAATTTTTTTTTATATTATACATTTTCAAACACGATGATTTGTATTTTATTGCACAATTGTTAGCACTATAATAATTGTAGAGTTTCAGATAAAATAATTTGTATTTTTTTTTTTACAATTTCGAATGAAATAAATCAAGATTTGTCATATTGGAAAGCAATGAAACAATAATTGTATTATGTCAATAATATAATTTGTACTTTATTATATTGGAGAACAATAGTACAATAATTGTACAATCCCAATAAAATAATTTGCAACTAATCAATATTATGATAACATCAATTATGATTATTGTTTCTAATTATTATCTTTGTATAATCTTGAATTCAATAAATCGAGCTTTATCATATTGCAAAATTATTGTACAATTTTCAATGTATTAATTATTCCAATACAAATGCTTTAATTTGTACTTTATTTTATTGAAAAGCAAGAGAACAATCATTTTACTGAGTCAATTTTATACAAAATTTGGACTTTATTATACTGGAAAACAATTGTACAATAATTGTACAATGTCAATCAAATAATTTGTATTGAATTTTCTTGTACAACAAATTGTTAATACTATAATAATTCTACGGTTTCAAGTACGATAATTTGTATTTCATTTTGTTGTACAATAATTGTACAATTTCAAATGAAATAATTAAATAATTAAATCAAATAATTTTTCAATTATTCTTTTCTACTGAAATAATTGTAGAATGTTGATGAAATAATTTGTATTCAATCGATTGCAAATTGATATATTTCGTACAATTTGCAATATTATCATTTGTTTTCTATTTTGTTATACACATTAAAATTCAATAATTTATATTTTTACTCGTGAGACAATATCATTGCACTTAAATAATATAATCGTATAAATTCTACCGTGATTATTTATATTCAATTTCCTTGCAAAATAATGGTACAATTTCCAATACAGTAATTTAAATTTCTTCATGTTGTACAGTTTTATCTACCTACTGTCACCTGCCTAAAATTTTTTAATTATTTTCTTGCACTGCAACTGTACAATTCTAAATGAAATAATTTGTATTAAATTTTATTTTATTATTTCAAATACGATAATTTATCTTTGATTTTATTTTACAATTTTCAATACAATAATTCAATTTAGTTTTCCGGCCAGTAATTATTTTTAACTCTTTACTTTTCAATTGAGTTTTGAATACTCAAAATTTAGAATTGATGAGATTTTTTCACTTTTCAGATGGTTATATGATTAAGTGGAATTATTCAATTTAATTAATTAATTATTGAATAAATAATAAACAATAAGTAACCATGAAATTAATTTACACTGATATACCCTGACACGTGCTTCGGATGCGCATGCACAAGAATTGGGGGACAGTCAGAAGAATGAGCAAACCATAAAAATGAAGAAAGTAGTGTACAAATGTCTTGTGAATTATTTTTTACATCTGAAAAATGTAGACGATACATGGACTGAGATGTGTAAAAGTGCGAAAGAAATAATTCGGGCTTTAAAAAACCGATTTCAACAAGTAAGACTCGTCAACAGGTAATTTGAGGTTATATTTGTTATTTGTTATACCAATTGCAAGAATGATAGAAGACAACATATAATTTATATTTCATTGTGAATATTGATAGAAAAAATATGTTTCCTGTTATTTTTTTTTTCAATAACCGTTATTTTGTGTTTGTTTTGAAAATGTAAATGTATTTTACGTAATGTGCAATACTGTGCTCAGTAGCGTACGTAGCGTATTATGAAGGGAGTGTGAAAAAAAAATAATTAAAGAAGTAGCAGTTATTTTTTTTTAAATTCCAAGATCAATTTTTTTCTTCAATAATTCTTGTTTCGTTTTTTAATTTAGAACTTTCCTACCTTATGCTACCTAAAAAATCATTCTAGAATATTTAGAAAAAACATTACAGTAGAAATTGAAAATTATTCGTTGAAGATAGTCCATATTTCAATAAATTGTGTTGAAAGGATTCCTGAGAAATTTCACAGAAGCGTGCATAGTATTAATTTAATTTCTCCAAATGCAGCCCAATTTTGAATTGTTATTTAGTTTGTAATGCAGATTCAGCAATTTCAAGAATTACAAAAAATGTTTCTTCAGAGGAATCAGAAAAATTCCTCTAAATGCAGCCAGATCTTGCAATCGTTATTAATATTGAAATTCACGTATAAAAAATTTCAACAATTATTTTTTTAGAAGTTTGAGATTCTATTTTGTTTTTTTTTAATCATTTTCTTCTTGTTTTTCATGTTTGGGAATTTTACTACCTAATACTACATAAGAAAACATTCTAGAGTGTTTAGAAAGAAGGTTGATTGAAAATTTTTGGTTAAGAATTGTACATATCTTGATAAATTGTGTAAGGACCCCCTAAGAAATTTTACATAAGAATGTATAGCTTCAATTAAATTTGTCCAGTTCAAGCCAAATCTTGTAATTGTTTTTAACTTTGTGGTCTCATTCAAAAAATTCGAAAAATCACAACAGTTATTTCGGCTGCGCAGTAGAGTTATATAAATCCTATGGCTGCGCAGTAGAGTTATATCAATCATATGACTGCGCGGTAGAGTTATGTAAATCCTATGTCTGCGCAGTAGAGTTATATCAATTCTATGTCTGCGCCGTAGAGTTGTATCAATCATATAGCTGCGCAGTAGAGTTATATCAATCCTATGGTTGCGCAGTAGAGCTATATCAATCATATGGCCGCGTAGTAGTGTTCTATTGCCCTTCTTACTGCTGCATAGTACAATTTTATCGCAACTTTAGCTATGAATCTTACCGGCATTGAAATTTGTTGCAGTGCTGAACCCGATAAACAAGAAATCTTCAAAATCACCGGTGTGCGAGAAAAATTGATTTTCAAACTGATCCGCGGTATACAGGAAGAAATAACCCTGCTCGGAAATCTTCTGAACCGACTCAACAGCATTAATCAGGTTTGAAAAAATGTATACAAATCTTGAAGAAATCTTAATTCATAAATAGAGTAAGTTTTTAAATATATTATTATTTCTACATTTCTTCTGAAGGAATTAAAAAATAAACTGATGCGCTTAGAGGAAGCCAGAAGCAATATTTCCTTGAAGGATTCAGAAATGGAAGAACTGGTTGATGGGACACCAGTTTTTCCAAAATTAGAAAAACTTTTGATTTGGGCTAAAGACGTCTATGGTTTTTACCAAGCATTGTATCCTTTTTATAATTCATGTGTTACTTTCCAATAACTATCAGGGCCAGCTTTAGTGGTATCCCCCCCCCCCCCCTTCCAGGTCTATAAAAAACTCAAATTTTTTTCATTTAAAGAAAAAAAAACACCTAAACTTTTGAACTCTGTGTTAAAAAATTAAACGAAGTAAAATGTAATTTCCGCAACTTTATTTCTTATCTTCCCGCGAAGAATATAAATAAACTCAAAATCAATCAGAATCATGACAGTGGAATATAGGATACAAAACCAGTTTATGAAATATTCGAAACAATTTTTAGAAGCGAGTTTAAAAGTTGATATTCCTAAGATTCAATAAATTTTTTTTAGCTTCAACTTTTAAAAATGAATTCACAATAAAGCAGGCAAACTTCTCAGCGAAAGAGTTGCATTTTTAATTATTCCATTTATGGTTTGATATTCATCTTCTTTGTTGAGAAATCAACTTTTGAATCGGAAGAACTTCACTTAAGTCTGTAAATTAATATATTTTTAATTGAGGATCCAACTATTTTGTTGAAACCTCGTCATTATTGAATTAATTCAACCATTTTCCCGGCTTGAAAATTCAACAATTTCGAGTAATTTCATTTTTTTTTAAATATCTGTGTAGAAAAGTTTATTTTCAACAATTGGAAACTACTTTTCCACATAACAGTTTAATTTTGTTCAAAGAGATGAATCCCAACTAAAATGATTGAAATTTTAAATTTGTAGAAATTATGGAATGTTTATTCCAAGAAGATGAATTTCTTTGTATAGAGTTAATTTTCAACCAAAAATTTTAACTCTCGATGAAACTAGTCGAAATTTGAATGAAAACAGTTGAATCAATCTTACGATGAGAAAATTGTACCAAAATAAATGAATCCGTTATCAGAACCAATTATTTGCAAATGGCAAATGAGAATGACGAGTTATCAATGAAAAAGTTAATTTTCCAACTGAAAACGATCGATATTCCATCAAGAACGGAATAGTCCAATTTCCGGCTAAGAAATTAATTTTAAGAAATTAGTGCAACTTCAACCGACTAATGGAAGTTGCTATTCCATTTTTCAATTCTGACCAAAAAATATTTAAATTCCAAAATCAAGATCAATTGAATTTAATCAGAAAAGACAAATTTTCAATCAAACAATGTTATCTTCAATCAAAACAGATGAAAAATTTCAATAATTTCTTGGAAATTCGCTGTTTTTGTTGATCGGAATTCTTTTTTCAACTAAAAATGTACCTTTTCCATTCGGAGATTAATTATTTAAGAATTGCATTTTTCAACTCAAATTTGGATGTCCCATTTCTAGATCAGAATTTATATTTTTTAAATGGAAAATTAATCTTTTCTAGAGAAAATTATATTATCTCGTTAAAAATCGTTTTCCTGATAAAAAGCTTACATCATTAGTTGAAAATTCATTCCTTCTGGTAAAAAATGCAACTATCCAGTTACAACTTAAGCTATTCTGGTTGAGGATCCCTACATTTTTCTGGAAATTCGTTCTATTGTTGGTGAAGAAATAATATTTTCATCGGAAATTTAACTATCTAGCTCAGGAAATATCGTTCAATCTGAAAATTCATCTATTTGTTTCAAAATTCATGCATTTGGTTGAAATTCATGCATTTCGATAGAAAATCGTCTTTTTATTAGGAAGTTGATCTTCTTGGTGGAAAATAGATTATTCTTTTTGGTTGAAAACGCAACTGTTTAGTTGACCATCAATTTGTTATGCTTCAGGATTAAACCATTTCGTTGACACAATTGTATTTCTTTTGTTGACGATTCATTTCTTTGGCTGAGAATTCGATTATTTCCTAAAAAATTCTAACTATTAAGTCGAAAATCAACTGATTGAAAATTTGTAATTTTAGATAGGAAATTGATTTGTTTTAGTTCAGGATTGAACTATTTTTGGAAAAGTTTGTTTTTTGTTGAACATTCTTCTATTTGGTTGAAAATTAATTTTTTTTTTTTTTTGGTAAATCATATTTTTAGTAGGGAGGTTATCTCCTTGATTATAAATCCATTCTTCTTTGTCTGAAATGCAACTGTTTGGTCAAAGATTATTTTGTTTCAGTTGAGGTTTCAACTATTTTCTTTAGAATTCGTCTTTTTGGCTTACAAATTCAACAATTTGATAGAAAATTTAATTATATGGGTAAAAGCTAGGTTTCTTGTTGAAAGATAGTGTTCCTGATGAAACATTAATCTTGTAGGTTAAGGATCAATTTTTTCGGTAAAAAAATGTACTCCTTGACGTAGGGTTTAACCATTTCCTCAGAATACATTTTTCAAGGTTTACATTTCTGATTAAAAATGTAAATATTTTCTTGAGAATTCAGCTTTCATTTGATTGGAAATTGAATTTGCATCTGACAATTTGACTATTATACACAAATTGAAAATTTCACTATTTGAAGAAGAATGCATGGTTTTTTAATCCAAATTTCGTCTTTCTTTCAAGAATTTGGTGAAAAATCATTTTTTTCCCAAATTAATTTTCGGAACGTCTGATTTAACTAGTTTCTGTTTGCTCAAAAACCATTTTCCCAGTTAAAAATTTATCTGTCTTGATTAAAAATTAACTTTATCATTGAAATTTTATTCATCCTGGTTGGATATTGTTTGAAAATTTCTGTATTTTGTTGAAATTTTGCCTATTGATAAAGAATTGGTCTTTTTTTGTAAAAAGTTCATATTTTTTATCGAAAATTCAGCTATTCGATTCATTTTCATCCGAATTCATTTTTCTCCGTTTAAAATTAACTTTTTTCTTGAGAATTTAACTATTTTTCAGAAACCTCGTTTTTATGGCTCGAGATTTCAATCATATGGTTGAAATTGCATCTGGTTTCAATTGAAGTGTAATCCCTTTTCGAGATAATTT
>WSXT02042839.1:0-26595 GCA_011762715.2 Neuroterus valhalla | reverse complement strand
AGAACGAGACTAAAACCCTCGAGTCTGTAAGTGCACTCTTCGGCGAGCAGCGCCGTGCGGGTCCTTTACAGTGCACTGCGCACCCCGGTACCGGGGAGGCGGCTGTAGGGGGCGGGATTCTCACAAATATAATACCTTCTGATGAGAATGTAAAAACATTCACTCTGATATTTGGGTTTCTTTAGGTCGCAGAAAATTTCCAGCCACTTTTCAGTGTAGAAAAAAATCCTAGTATTTTTAGTTCTAATTGAATAGTTTATGGTTTTCAACTTTGAAATGTTTTTATTTCGACTCCTATTTATGTTTGATACAGCTAGAATCAACATCCACAAAAAATGATACGAATCAGAATCACAAATGTGATACAATCAAGTAATTTGACCAATCAATTCTTTGTTGACACTAAATTAAAGACCAGTGTTCAATTAACAACCAATATTGTGGAATGTGAAACAACATTATTCCTGAATTCAATATACCTTCCAATTAGTAGTAATATTATCAACAACCAATATTTCAGCCTTATATTTAGATAATTAGTCTTGTCGTCATAAAGTTATAAGTGAAATAAATCTCCTTATTTTTCAACTCTAAGAGTTTTACAATTACAATCTCGAAATAAATTCTTTCTCAAAACACAAGTACAGAAACAGCCCAAAAAGATTCTAAATCGAAATAATGTGCCAGACTCGACAACATTATTTGATATATTTACCTTCTTCTTGCAGATACTATAAAATAGAGTCTCGTAAATCAGTTAGAAAAGTACCAAAGTTTTGAAGTCGAGGATGAAAAATTGTTCTGTAAAGAAGTAAGAGAACTTTAGAATATCAATATACAATTTAGCAAAAAGAAGACCTAAGGAATAAATTCAGTTTACAAAAATTAATTAGTTCAATACCCAAATAAAAAAATTCGCATGCCTTTTCAAACTTTTTATTGAAAAGTTTATGATCTGAACGATTGAGAGAGATGAGAGTCGCGTTTGTAACATGCAACCATAATATTCTATGTAAATAGGGCTCTTATTTTCAATTTTCTTATATTCTTAGGAGACGTTTCCCCTCAAGCTTCTGAAAGACATACAGAACTGTTCGAGATTCCAAGTGCTCGAAGAGTTTGACATTCGAAATTTGAATAAATGTTGACATTAAGTATCAATATCGAATAACCAATCACTATCAAAGACTGTCCGTATAGCTAACGTTAAATCATGAAAGCTCGCATTCCCGCAAGTTTTTTCTCTACTCTTGAAAATTAATTACTTGCTATTAAATCATTTCTTACAAAAGTGAACTCAGCCCAATGTTCTTCAAAAGGCACAATAATAATTTTTTATACCTTGAACAAATGCAAATTCTCTATTATAAATAAATCAGTCCACTTGCTATTAATTTCGAATTCAAAAAAAGGATACTTTTAAAGCTGAAATAAATTAAATGTTTTGAGAAACTGTTTGTTTAATACAGGCGGAATTTCTGATGCAGAAACCGAGTCGACGGCAGCAGGATATGAGAATTCCTTGTCCTCGCTCAAACTTCGTTCTCTATAACGTATACGTATGTTGGAAACAGCTTTTCGTTTCTGATACATTTGTTCGGTCATATGTCTCCTTCGTCGACTCAGCATCGTGCATCTAATTCTAATAGGGCACATCTACTGTGATTTATTCCTATGACAAAGTTGCGTTGTTTTCCTGTTGACGCTAATTTCATGCTCGACTAGAAAGCTGAAAAGCTCTCTCACTTCTCGATTATATGAGACTTGCATAAAAAAATCAGTAGAAAAAAATTCATAAAAAAAGGGATCGGAAACATCTTATATCCAGTTACTCGAAGATGATCCTTTCCGATCCCATCTTCCCATACTCTCCCCTCGCTTTCCTTCCCCAGCCCTATGCTCCCTCACATCCATTCCCCACCAACTCCTCACCTCCTACATCCACCCACTTCCGTTTCGCAGGTCTCCACACCCACTCACCCTTACTCCTCCACTCCTTACTTTCCTCTCCACGCAATTTTCCTTCCTTTCCTCAACTTCCCTAACTGCCCCTTCTACTACCTGATTCCTTAATTCCCTTCTCATCCATCGCTCCTACACCTGCACTCTCCTCACTCCCTTTCTCTCGACTCTGCTTCTACTTCGGTCTCACTCCTCCACGACTTACTTTCCTCTCCACGCACTTTTTCTTCCCTTTCTTAACTTTCCTAAATGCCCCTTCTACTCCCTAACCCCTCATTCCCCTCTTATCCATCGATCCCAATACACCACTCTCCTCTCTCCCTTTTCTTAACTTCCCCGACTACCTCACCCTTACTCCTTCACTCCTTACTTTCCTTTACACGCACCCTTTCTTCCCTTTCTTAACTTTACTAACTGCCCCTTTTACTCCATATTCCCCTAATTCCCTTTACATCCATCGCTCCCTCAACTACACTCTCCTTACCGCCTTTTTCTCGCCTCCCCTACTACCTCAGCCCCAACTTTTTCACTCCTTACTGTCCTTTCCACGCACTCTTCCTTGCTTTCTTAACTCCCCTAACAACTGCCCATTCTACTCCCTGATCCCTATATTCACATCTAATCCATCGCTCCCAACACACCACTCTCCCTTTCCCTAACCTCCCCTTCCACCTCACCCTTACTCCTTCGCTCCTTACTTTCCCCTGCACGCACTTTTCCTTCCTTTCCTTAACTTCCCTGACTGGCCCTCCTACTCCCTAATCCCCTAATTTTCTTCTCATCCAACGCTCCTACCACTACACTTTCCTCACTCCCTTTCCCTCGACTCCGCTACCAACTCACGCTCACTCCTCTACTCCTTACGTTCCTCTCCACGCACTCTTCCTCCTCTTTCTTAACTTCCCTAAATGCCCCTTCTACTCCCTAATCCCTCAATTCCCTTATTATCCATCGCTTCCTCCACTACACTTTCCTCACTCCCTTACCCTCACCTCCCCTATTACCTCACCCTCACCCTCACTCCTCCACTCCCTACTGCCCTATCAACGAACTCTTCCTTCCTTTTCTCAACTTCCCTTACTGCCCATTCTACTCCTCAATCCCTCGATCCCCTTTTTATCCATCGCTTCCCCCACACTACACGTTCCTCTCTCCCTTTCCCTCACTTCCCTTTCTACCTTACCCTCACCCTCACTCCTCCACTCCTTACTTTCCTTTCTACGCGCTCTCCCTTTCCTTTCTCAACTTTCTCAGCAGCTGCCCATCCCGCTCCCCAATCCGTCAATTCCCCTCTTATCCATCGTTCCCAACACACCACTCTCCCTTTGCGTAGCTTCCCCTACTACCTTACCCTTACTCCTCCACTCCTTACTTTCTTCTTTACGCCCCCTTCCTCCCTATTTTAACTTTCTAACTGCCTCTTCTACTCCCTAATTCTTCAATTACCCTTTTCCCATCGACCCCAACACACCACTCTCCTCTCTCGCTTTTTCTCACTTTCCCTACTACCGTACCCTCAATCCTCTACTCCTCACTTTCCTTTCCACGCACCCTTTCCTCCCTTTCTTAACTTCGCTAACTGCCTCTCTACTCCCTAATCCCTTAATTCCCCTCTTATCCATAGCTCCCCCTACTACACTCTCATCTCTTCCTTTCCCTCACCTCCCCTACTACCTCACCCTTCTCATCCATCGCTCCTCCAACTACACTCTCCTCACTCTTTTTTCGTCACCTCTCCTACTACTTCATCCTCACTCCTTCACTCCTTTCTTTCCTCTCCACGCACTCTTCTTTCCTTTCGTTAACTGTCCTTACTGCCCCTTCTACTCCCTAATCCCACAATTCCCTTCTTATCCATCGCTTCCCCCAACTACACTTTCCTCTCTTCCTTTCCCTCGCCTCCCCTACTACCTCACCCTCACTCATCCACTCCTTACTTTTCTCTCTACGCATTCTTCCTTCCCTCACTGCCCATCGCTGAAGCGAATACGACGGATGGAAACTATGAGGGCTTTCACCTGGTTCTACGAAACCATTAAAATAAGGAACATTAATCTAGACTTCAGCTTCAAAGGCACTATACTCATACTAAAGAAGTTACTTCAGTTTCTGACTAAAATTAATTCTACTGATCATCTTACCTGCAGATGGCAGATCTCATTAAAGACAATCTTACTGAATGTTTATGTGCATCTTAAGAAGTGCTTAAGAAGTGATGTTCGAAGGAAATGCAAACTTTTGAATATGGAACATTTTTTTTTTAGATGTGTAATGAAAGACCAGACATGAGAAATATGGAAATGCGGATACTGTTATGAAGAGGGAAAGAAATGTTTGTACTGGGGTGATGGATTTGAGGAAATACTCTCATAACTAATGAATAAAAATTGCAAAAAGAATCAAAGTTTTCCTTCTGAAGTAAATGGACCTGTCTGATTTTATTTTCCATCGTGAGTCTGTTTGATGTATTACCAGAGAGGATGAATCTTGTTTCTGGTCTGAGCAAGGAACCTCTGAGATTTTCTTTAAAAATACGAAAGCTCTACACTTATGACATTAGTTTTTCCGAAATGGTCTTTGCAGAAAAATTGAACCTGCTATTTTCTGTTTTAAAATAACTCTTTGGGCAACTTGGACGATCGCAGCGGCTCTTGCATTTTGAAAAAATTAAAGAGACTTGAAATTTTGTAAATCTCATTGAAATTCCTCATTTTTTGCAATTATTTGATGCCTCTCAAAATAATATAAAATCTCTTCAAATCCATATACAACCCGTTGAAATCTCATAAAAGCCCTTTTCGAGTCTGTGTAATTTATTAAAATCGTAAGATATGTCCTTAAATTCTCAAAAATTTATCAACATACCTTTAGAGGTTTTGAAAATTCTTTAAATAATTGAAATCTTCGAGAAATCTGATTGAATTTGGTAGAATTCTTAAAATATTATTATGAATCTTCTGAAATATCTCAAAACCTTCAAGGTCTCATAACATCCTTCCGAATCTTCCGGAATCCTTTGAAATTCTTTGGAACCGCATAAATTTGTTTTCAAATGAATAAAATAGTTGAATATTTTGCTTCTTCATAGAGGAAAGGTTTTCCGAGCAAAAAAATACTGACACTTGTTTGTTTATGTTGATGTTTCTATCGTATACCATAAATTTTATTTTCAGAAAATCAGAGAGACTATCAAAAGGTTAATAAAGCTGTCTCGTTGCATTGAAAAACTTTTGAAGTACAGTTTTCGAAATGTTATTTACTATTGCAAAAGGTCACCGAAGTTACTGGTAAGTCATGGCAGGTTGTACAGGATTCCACAATAGGTCAATCGATGCCTCTTAAAGACGCGATGGAATAAATCAGATATAGTTTTGTTTCATTCTGGATATCGAATTTCTAAAAGCAAAAAAGACCATTCCCAATTGCCCGACCTAAATCAAAACCATATCAGATCTGAACATCAATTGGATCAAACATTTTTTTAAATTTCCTGATCAGAGTTCTTTCGAGTTCCTGGCGGATATGCAAACTTACATCGTAGAAATCTCTCTCAATAAGGAAAAAAAATCATTTTAATTCTGGGAAATTTCTTGACATTTCTTTAATCCATTGAAAATTTCTTGGGTTATTTTGAAATATGTAATCTCAAATGTTTCAAGTTTCTTGAAATAGCTTGAAATTTTGTCAAATTCTTGAAATTTATATTATGAAGGAATATGTGCATAAATAAATCCACTTTTAGATCCCCTTAAATATTATGAAA
Source organism: Neuroterus valhalla (assembly GCA_011762715.2). NCBI lineage: Eukaryota > Metazoa > Arthropoda > Insecta > Hymenoptera > Cynipidae > Neuroterus > Neuroterus valhalla. The sequence continues at coordinate 20,870 of WSXT02042839.1, read as the reverse complement.
CACTTCGGAAACTTGCAAAATATCATGATTACGGATGACATAAGATTAAAAAGTATTTTATACTAATTAAAATATGAAATCTTAAGATATTTTGGAAGAATTACGAAGGTTTTCAGCGGACATCCAAATATTCCGAAGGATTTTGTATTTATCATTTGTAGGATTTTTTATTCAAAATCCCTTGGAATATTCGAAGTCCTATGAAATCAGTCGAGATGCTGTAAAAATCCTTTAAATACGCTTTTTATCCTTTTTTTATACAAATCCTCGAAAATCTATGGAATTCTTCGAAATTGCAAAAATTGCTCGAAAATTCTTTAGAATATTTAGATATCCTCTGAAAACCTTCGTAATTCTCCCAAAAAAAACTTCAGATTTCATATTTTCATTACTATCAAATACTTTCGAATCCTATGAAATTAAAGGAAATTCTTCTGAACCGCACTTAATTTTTAAAATTGATAAATTAAGTGATAATGAATATATGAAAATCTTTTCAAATCTTTGATATCCTACAAAATCCCTAATCCTTTTGTCATTTTCTGAAATGTATAGAATTATTATAAAATGTTTAACATTTTCCCAGATTCACTTATATTTCATACCAATTCTATCAAATCCAATTGAAATTCGATTGAATTTCTTGACATTTTCGGAAGTCCCTTGGAATCATTAAAAATACTCTTGAACCTTCCAAATTCTATAGAATCCTTCAATATCCTTATGAATTTCAAGAAACTCTTTGCTACCTCATACAATTTTCATAAATCACTCAAAATAAAATATGAAATATTCAGAATGATTTTAAATTCCTAATTAATATGTATGTGTTCATTCCTAGAAAATATTGTATTCCTTGAAATTGATAAAATCTCTTGAAAGCTCTAAAATCATCGTAAATCTCTGTGAATCATTTAAAAACTGTTCTGCTACTAGATTCAAAACTACAAATTATACATTAAAACGGTGTAAAGTCTCAGTTGACACGAAGCCTTGATAATAAACACATGCAGGGTTGCCACAGATTTTCCATTTTCTATTTCCCTGACTATTCCCTGACTTTTCAACAAATATACAGGAAACTCTGAACCCTGAAAAGAACACAGCAGCTAGGGGGTGTCAATCAGACGAAATTTGTTTTCTTCCAATTTATTGAAAGATGATCAAACTTCGACAAAACATGAAATACAGAAATGAATTGAACACAAATAAAACTCAAATACTAAATATATACATTAGAAAAAAAATTAACTCAGGTTAGCAGACACGAGTATGTTATAACATAGTCATCACAATGCAAAATAAAATTAGGTCAGTCAAAACAGTGACAAGAATGAAACAATTATCACATTGAGAAAGAAAATTAACTTATTCAAGAATTTTACATTAAAGTCTCTCAATCACAATATTATCAATAAAGTTGACTCAGTTTTGACAGGGATAAAAACATAAAACTATGAAAGAGACGTACTCAACATAGAGATCTGATTTGTTTTCTTGAAAACTAATCGGTACACAAAAACCTTAAAATCTGTCGAAAATTGGCTTGGATGAAATGTTTTTTCTGCTTTTTCTAGGCAAATTATGTACCTAAACAAATACGTATTACTGAAATAAAATTGGTGAATTAATTGTTAAAATTGTTCAAATAATTGGTAAATTATTTGAACGAGTTTTTTATTGTTATCGTTGATTGAATAACTTATACTGTCCAAAAAATACGTTCATTCAGTGATTTATTAAGGAAAAAGTTTTAATAAATTAAAACTGTCTAAACAATATATACAAGTTGCTGAATGACTGGATTTACCGAAGCATAGATGAATGATTATTTACGAAAAAATTTTGCAAAAAGCCTCAATTAACCGCAATATCACGTAAATTTCAAATTTGTCACTTATGAGGTTGTCTTCGAGGACCCATAAAAGTGACCTAAAGTCTTTGAACCTCAGAATTGATGATGGAACCTTATTCTCTTACAAATTTTAAACAAGTTATTGAAATAAAGGAATTATTTGGAACTTACTCTTTCCATCAAATATTTCATTTAAGAAGCGCTGTATTTTTCCCACGTTGAATCAATAAGAAACTTCATAGTCTTTGCGCCACACCTGAATATTAACTGATTTTGTTCGAACTTGAAGACAATTTGTTTGGTCATTGGAACAAAACTAGGAATGAGAGCAGCAAAATTCAAAGAAAAACCTGCCTGCTTCGCGGGCACATTCTCATCGCACGCTACGCGCGCAGCTCGCTTCACTCGCAAGTTTGGGCGCGCCTAGGGCGCGCGTCTGCCGGAACTCGCGCTTCGCGCTCGATAATTTATTCAACTCGCGCTTCGCGCTCGTAAATTTATTCCTTGAATTCGGGATGATCTCTCAACTTCTTAGTTTAATAATTATGTAGATTCAAAGAGGTGAGATTTCTCAAAGCTTTGTAGGCTTTAAAGTACATATTCTCATCACGACACTCTCGCTCGATTTTCAACAAATATTCTTATATGTAAGGTAATTCAACTTCAGAGGGTATCAAAACGTGTAGATCCATTTCAGACGATGCTAATACTTTCTCAATCATAAGAATTAATGAGAATGTTATACCATTTCTGATTTTTGATTATTTGCTGTACAGTAAAAGTATGACATTCCATTTTTTAGGGAAATTCGAAAAATTGTTATGATAATCTCATACGGCACTTGAAAAGCAACGTTTTTCTTTTCTCTACTCTTTCCCATATCGTTTTATTCCGCATGGAATCTCCATTTTCGTTTTTTCTTTCAACGCTATGACTGGAAATTTTTGTTCTATCTACAAAAGTTATGAAGATGAACTGTTCGAATTCCTGAACACTACAAAGAACCGTACATAGAATAATAAAATATCGAAAAAAATGATCTCAAAAATTTTGAAAATGCTCCTGCTTCTTGATTTTTCATCCGAAATATCTGGCTAACGAACTCATGCTTTCTTTTGAACCAATCAACAAGTGTATCAAAGACTGATTCAATCCGTTCATTTTTTCGAGAGTTATCGTGTCTACGGATAGACTGACGGGCGGACACAAGACCATCAGACAGACACCATCGCAAAAGCATGATTTTTGGATGATGCTAATACTTCCTCAATCATAAATGATGAGAATGTAATAAAAATGTTGATTTTTCATTATGTGCTGTACAGTAAAAGTATTAATTTTTCATTTTTCGGAAAAATTCGAAACCTCGTTATGATAATCTCATACAGAAATCAAAAAGCAACGTTTCTCTTCCTTTAACCTTTTTCCACATTGCTCTAACTCTGGCACTTTTCTTTTTATCGAAAAAAGTCGTGTAGATGAACTGTTCGAATTCCTAAATACTACAAAGAACCGTACTCAAAAATTTTGACAATGCTCCCGTTTTTTGAGTTTTCATCCAAAATAGCTGGCTAACGAACTCATACTTTCTTTGGGCCAATGACCAAGTGTATCAAAGACCGATTTGATAAACCCCATCATCAAAACTTGATTTTCGGCTTCAGGGGGTGTTGAAACGTGGAGATCCTTTAAAAATTCAAGATGTGAAATTTCAGACGATTCTAGTACTTTCTCGATCATAAATGATGAGAATGTAGAAATCAATTCGTGAATAATGATTTTTCAGCGATTTTGAAAAAATTCCGCGACCATTTTGAAAATTCAGTGACTTTTCACTGATTTCCCTGACCATTCTTTTTTTCCCTGACTTTTCAAGGATTTCAAGGATTTCAAGGTATGTGGCAGCCCTGACATGACTCTATCGGCCTCGTTGATACGCGTTTTATTATTATTATTATTTTTCTTTTCAAGAGACTAAACTTCCAACTGAATAGGTGCACTTTTGACCAAATAGCTGATTTTTTAACCTAAAAGCATAAAGTTTTCAATCAGAAATATAATGCTTAAATCAGCCTAAAAACAATAGTAAAAATGACGAATTTTCATACAGTTTAACTCGAAAAACAGTTCCCTTCTGATCACTGAAGGTAGGCAGCGTTGGGCGCGGTTAGTACTTGGAAGTGTAACCATCCGGGAATACTGAGTGCTGTTGGCATGTTGGAGGGACACTGGTGTCCTCCCGCGTATCCAACTCAATGGAGCATGACCCTTTACGAGTTACGCTTACCCCGCAAGGAATTATGGCCTAATGGCACAAAAAAAGGCACTTACGCCATAATTTATATTTGGAGGGCCTCTAGGGCATAAGGGCGCAAGTGCCCAAACCTGAATTATCCAGTAGATTAAAAACTGTCCAACTTCAAAGCATTTTATTCGAAAAGTCACTTGTGAGAAAGGTAGGTCCATTAGAAAAAAAACTATTCTTACTCTGAGAGCGTTTATTTTTATTTTGCATCAAAAATAACAAGGAATTACTCTAGAGCTATTATTAGGCTCGCGAAAAGGATCGCGAAAATAGCGCTTGAAAAAGAAACCATCTGCAAGAAAACCTCCATTGAAGTACACCGCTTTTCAAAATACGCCAGATCTGCCATAGAAAATTCTACATTATTTTCTTTATTTTTAGAAAAAAATGCGAGGGAGTGCTCCTGAGCCATTATGTATTTCTATCAAACCGTGTAGGAAAGATCCTAAGAGGAGCAACCACCTCTGAGAAAATGCCCTATCAGCGGTACGACGTGCCGCGAAAAACAAAAATATTGACACACAAAGAGTTACTATAACTATTCTATTAAAAAACGGGCGATTTTCGCGCATTTCTGTCGGGAAATCAAAGCAGGAACTGCACGATTCTGTGGAGGATTTTTTGTGAGCCGCCGAACCGAAATACGCTGAAATCGACAACTTGCGCATGTCAAATGATGAGATTCCCTCTCCATTTTCACTCAGTCATATAAGATATAGGGAGTCCATGTTTTTGGTACGATACTTTCTACTTTCATTATTTTTAGAAGTAAGGATTATGTTTGCCGTACAAAAATGCGCGAAACCGCCGACTTTGAATAAAATATCGTGTGTCATACGACGGAAAACGTTTCACGAACTTGTCCGATGTTTTCTGTACTCGGCGGCAGGCGCTTTGCGCCTGCTTTAGCCCCGTGCAGGACAAACATCGGCCTCGTCGCGTGAAAAACAATATGTTTTCCGTCTGATGACACAATATGCTTTTATTTTTGAATTTAAAAAAAAAACAGAAATTTACGATGACAGGGGACAAAGAGGGAGAGTAAGTAAGGTGGAAGCATCGGTGATAGACTATGTGGTCATGAGTATGCATGGGTGAGAGGAGATGGAGCGATTCGCAGTAGACGGGAAGATAGAACCCAGACCATCAGCCTCTAATCTTGTGGGTAAGAGCAATGAAAGGCAGGGATAAGAAGTAGTTTGAATGGGTAAGAGGAAGATATGGACGGAGGAGGCTATAGAAAAGTACCAGGAGCAGCTAGAGGAAGTGAGTTTTGACGGTGAATCGGTGAGAGAGACATGGCAAGATCTGAAAGTGAAGGTGACAGGGTGTGTGCAGAAGAAAGAGTTTAGAAAGAAGGAGAAAGGAATGGTGAATCCGTGTTGGATAGGGAATGTAAAAAGATGAAGAGAAAGGTGAAAAGGAAGTACAAGGAGTGGAATGATGAAACTGCGAAGAGAGGGGAGTACGTAGAAATGACGAGGAAGGAGTCCAGGTTAATGTGTGAAATAAAAGTGCAGGGGAGGGAGAAGGATCTGGAAGAAGAGTTGAGAAGTGTTAAGACCGAGGGGCACGAGTGGAAGATAATAAATAGGTTTGGAAAGCGTAGGGAGGGTATAGGTGAGAAGAATGGAAGTGAGGAATGGAGAGAGTTTTTCAAAGAATCATTTCAGGACTCAGACGAACGGAAGAGAAATGTGGCAAGAAAAAGAACGAGAGAGGAAGGAGGGACAGAATCGGGTGACAAGGAGATACATAAACAAATTAGGAAATTAAGAAGGTCGATGGCAGCAGGCTTGGACGGGATGCGAAACGAAGCATGGATTTTTGGCACACCAGCTGTTATAGACAGGTTAAAGAGGTTGTTAAAAAGGTGTAGAGGGGTAAGGGATATCCAGGAGAGTGGAGGGAGGGGCTGACAGTGTCTTATGTATAAGGAGGGGGATAGGGATAGGGATAGGGAGGAAAATAATAGAGGAATCACATTGATGAACACGGCGTACAAAGTGTACGCAATGGTATCAGCGGAGAGGCCTACGGAATGACGTCGAGGTAAAAGGCATGTTGCCGGAGACTCAGGCGGGATTTAGAGCGGATAGGAGCACTGCAGACAATATTTATATCTTGCAGCACCTGGTGGATAGAGAAATAGTGAAGAAGGGGTAAAAAGTGTGTGCATTTGTCGTAGATCTGGAAGAAACTTTCCCATTGGTGGATAGGGGAAGGTTGTGGGAGGCGATGGAGGAAAAGGGAATAGAGAAACGTCTGATCGGAAGCGTAAGAGAGGTGTATAAAGAGATAAAAGATAGGGTGAGAGAAGGGAGGCACGATTTCAGTGGGTATCTGGATATAAAGGGGGTTGAGGCAGGGGTGTCCGCTTAGCCCAACGCTTTCTGTGATCTTAATCGCTGACATGGACAGGAAGCTAGAGGAAGGGATAGTTCGGGGGAGGAGCGGGGTTAGAATTTGATCACATGCGTATGCAGATGGCACAGTGTTGCTGGCAAAAAGTGAGGAGGTATTGGAAGATAAAGAGGTTGAGAAGGTACCTGGATAGGAGTCGGTACGAGTTAAATGCAGAAAAGTCGAAGGTTATGGTGTTCAAGAGAGGCGTTGGAAGGGATAAGGGAGGGCATTGGAAGTTGAAGGAGACAGTAATGTAGGAGGTGAAAGAGTTTGTGTACCTGGGTTCCTCTTTCAGAGGAATGTAGAAGTGAATGGTCAAATAAAGAAGAGCAAATGTTGTGATGAGGCGGGTATGAGGATTGGGAAAGACGTTGTTTGCAGATGACTTTTAAAGGAGAATGAAGTTGTTTGACTCACTTGTGATGAGCGTGATACTGTTTAGAGTAGAGTTGTGGGGATGGCAGGAAAGCGAAGAGGTAAATAGGGTTCAGGAAAGGTATATCAGATGGACACTGGTGTTGGACAAAACTACACCTAGTTATGTTGTGGAGAGGGAGACAGGGAGAACGAGTTTTTGGATTTTGACAGGTAGCCAGGCGTGTGAGTATGAGGAGAAGTTCCTGGAAGAGATGGGAAGTAGGCTATTGAGGGATTGTTGATGGGGGAAGAAGAACAAGAGAAGGGATGGAAAGATGGAGGATAAGAGAGAAAGGTATTTTTCGAAAAAATCGTCTGCATGTGGATGAAGTGAGAAGAAGTCACTGGAGGAAGAGACGACAGAAGGGGAGGAGAGGATCGGAGGGTCAAGGAATAGTGGGAAATATAGGTGAATTATGCTAATGGAGAGAGCGCGATATTTGTATGAAGAAGGAGAGGAAGCAAGCCAGGAGATAATAGCGAGGATGAGATGTGAAAGCATAAAGGGTTTTAATAGGTTGTGGCTTCCGCAGGAGAAGAGAAGGTGCGAATTGTGTGGGAAGGGGTATGCAAAGATGGAGCACTGGTTAGAAGAATGTGAGAAGGTGGAAAGGAGTTGAATTAACATGGAAATAATAGTGCATGAAGAAGGGGAGAAAAGGGCGATTGCATGGACGGGGTTGTTGGGTAAGATGGAAAGGGGGAGAAGGAAGGAAGAGAAGGAATGGAGAAAGATAGATGTCTAAGGAGGAGAGGAAATAGGAGTAAGGTACTTTTAAATATGAGGAAATGCTTGCGAGACGAGGCGAGAAAGACAGGGCTATGAGAGAGAGCGAGCGGTCATAGTGGTACGGTATGGATGAATGTAAACAGGTTGAGTCCGCTTTCCTATTTCTGGTTACAACAACCACACGTCGAAGTTGAAAATGTCTTCAACTACGAGTTCATGTTAAATCTGTTGAAGATGTCTGGTAACAGTAACTGAATGAAACGGTCATTTTTCTATCGCGCATGCGCAGTATGAAGTAAGCATATTTCGACGCATTATTTTTGTGCTCGCTAATGATGACAGGTTACTTTTTTGTTAGTGTTGCGAGATGTTTTTCTTGCAAATAAATAAGGTATGAATGTTTTTCCACAACTGCTCAAAAATTTTGTCTGCAAAAATGTAATGGTTGATCGTACCTTGAATATTATGACCTAAAATTTTTCGTCGTGTAAATTTATTGTTTGACTGTCTCGCCGGTCACTTTAATTAAAAATTCAGCTTACTGTAACGAGGAATTTCTCTCTGTATTCCAGAGATGGATTTGGACCCACTTATAATCCGAACTGCGCCATAATCTTCTACACTTATCGAGTCAGACGAAAATAATGAATTTAGGCCAATCAAGCGCACCTACAAAATCTAGCACTTACAGTCTCATGCCCTGAGACGCTTTTTTTTTTAATTCAATATCGACTTTCCTAGGGGAAGAAGAAAATATTATCGGTTGTTGAAATTAGAAGAGCTGCCAAACTTTATTTCTAAATACATTTGGTGCATATTTATTGGTGAATGCGGTTTCATCCAGTTTTAGGGTATGTATATCAATTTCATTTTAGATTCGGTTATTGTCTTGATATCACCCAAGAAGATAAATCTTGTATGCTTCTTCAGCTGAGCCAACCTTCTCTCGAAATTGGAGACGAAAGCTCTGCAATTGTGGCTGCTATGCTTGGCAGGAACACAAGCTTGTAGCTCCACGCAGAGACCAGCTTGCACCCACACCCACTCATGTCAAAGCCTAATCTATTTCCAGTCTGGAAATATGTCAAATTGTACACCACAGTGCATGGTACGTAACTTGGCGTTGCTGTTCTCTTCAAACTGGAGTTTCAAAGCAAAACCAAGCAGAACTGCATAAGGTTGCATTATACATGTACCTACCAAATACCACATCAAGCTCTGCGGTTTAAACATAACTCGAATCTAGATGAGTAGGGGGGTCATTTTACGTATGGGAACACATTGCACCAATTTAATTATTCTCGACCCAAGCTAATGAGGAAGATTATGATAGCTGGAAGCTGATGATGATATGATAATTTATTGAAGTTCAAATTAATCAAGACAAGCTTATATACGCGGGCCAGATATTTTTTTTGCGCTGTCCAAGAAGAATGTTTGTATAGCTTGGGATTGGGAAATATGTATGCATGTTGATATCACACGCGTCTGCGAGTGAAACTTCAGCAACGACACACAGTGGGCCGAATGAGGTATTCGTAGACAAATTAACTTTTAGCCTGAAACACTCGAATGAATTTGATTTTCTTTTTTGAAATTGAAGTTTATGAAATTCATAAAGAAGTTGTCGAGGCATATTTCTCAAGAAAATGTTTCAATTTTTTTATTTCCCAATGAAAATTCAAAAGAAAAAAATTCAAATATGACATTTTGTAAAAAATTTTTCAAAAATGATTTGGTAGAAATGATATATAGCTGCTTCAGATGGGGGGTTTCGATGAAAATCTGGAGAGAAGGAAATTTCGAAACGCCTTGGGAAAAATACAGACGATTTGTTAATTTTCTTAACAAGTTTTATGAACAAATGCATAAATTCGTCATTTTTAAACATAATTGTTTCGTTTTTTCAACAGGAAGGACCAAAAATGTCTAACTTATATCTTTTTCGTGCGATTCTTTGATTTCAGACACCAAATGTTATTTGTTTAAACAAATTTAATCAACAAATGAATAATATTCCCTCTCTTCAATGGAAGGAGTTCCTTTTTCCCTTTCCAATTTCAGACACCTTAAAAATACCTCTCGATATGATACGTAGTTGTGAAATAAAATGATTTATATTTGTTTGAACGATTTAAGTAAATAAATTCATTGTTATGCTACTTTTTAAGATAAAGATTCCGTTTTTTTAGGAAAATATATTCTCAATGTCTTGTTAGTAGCTTTCTGTGGTTATTTTTCGTTAATTTCACACATTTAGTAATTGTTGTTCCAAAGCGTGATAAATAAATTCTTAATTTAGCCATACACTTACCGCTTGGACGGGCGCCTATCGACTTAGCGCCGGTTTCTCGGCTGTTCATGCTTGAGTGATTCTGTCTCTCCCCCCCCCCCCCCCCTCCCACGGAGCCGCACGACACTCCCCCAGCCCGGAAAAGGCAAGACCGTTACGCGGCGGATAGAAGTTGTTCACTTGGAGACTTGCGACGCATGTATTCACGAGACTATACACACGGTCTTGAGTATTTCCCTTCGCCTCGTCAGTCGTCGCTTCAAATCTGGTTCAAACTAGATTTCTTATTTCTATCGCATTAGGACCACAACCCCCGATACTGGCCCCCGTCTAGGCGGTGAGTGTATTTTAGTTGAGCAATTCAGTTCCTTCAACACAATTAATCAAATGCGTGTAACCACTGGGCCTTTACTGTACTATCTTTTGAGACTGTTTTTTAATGGAAACATCACATTGTCTTTTATGAAATCGACTACAGTTTCTAAGCACGGTCTCTCTGTTATGATACTGTATTATCCGGCAGGCCATGTAACAGAATTTGAGAATTTTGATAGAGATGGCCCTGTTCAATCTTAAATTTTATAATCAATTTCATTTGTGAACTTCACATCCTTTATTCTATTTTATTCTACTCATCTTTGTTGGTCAGAAATTAAACTTCTTGGTGAGAGGTTTATTTGCTTTAAAAGAAGGCATTTCTCTGGCAGAACATTGGGCCCAAAGTTAATTTTTTAATCGATAATTCAACTGTTCCATAGGAATGGAGTTGGAAGTAGGTTGGTAGGAATGCAAGGCACAATTCGAAAGTTTGGAGGAGAGGAATTAGTAAATGAGGATGTAGATAGGAAAAAGGTTTAGGAAAATTGAAAGAAGAGTGGAAAGGAGTAAGAAGGAGGGAAGAAGAAAAAATATTTTTATAAAGGGTATTCGATTAGAAGGGAAGGATTCGAAGGAAGGCGTAGAAGTGTTAAATAAGATAAATGCAAAGGCACAGGTAGATGAAGAGAGAAGTAAAGGAAGGGGACGAGGGGAGAGTGGACGAAAAGGCGCTAGTGAAATCAAGAGTCGAGAATATAAAAGAGGGATTATGCCAAAGAATAGGAAGTAATATGTAAGTAAACAGAGAAAAGAAGATGATTTGACATGGGAAGAAAGAGATATATGGTACAAGTTGAGGAAAAGAGCGGAAGAGAAACAAAGACATGGGAAGAGTACGTGGGTTAAGTATGGACGAATACAGATATAAGGCATATGGTGGGATTGGGACGAAGAGAAGGGAAACTTAGCGGAACGTAAGAGGTCGGGGGAAGAATTGAGAAAGGAACGGAAGAAAGGGAAATAAGAAAGTGGGGGAAAGAAAAGGTTGCAAAGGATGAAATGAGGAAAGAATGGCGGATATGTTACTGGAATGTAGCTGGATTAGAAACAAAGGATAGGGAGTTTATGAAGAAGCTGAGTCAATGAGAAATCGTATTGATGATGGAGACATGGCTAGATGAGAGAGGGTAGGGAAGGGTGAAGAAAAGGCTACCGCAATGGAAAATGGTTCGAAGGGACAGAAAGAAGAAATAATGGCAGAAGAGATATTGTTAGGAAAGGAGAGGTGGGAGAGAGTAGGGGTTTATATAAATGGAGATATGGAGAGAAGAACGGATGAGTTGGGGGATTTAATGTAAGGAAAAGCAGAAGGTGTGAATTTGATCATGAGAGGAGATTTCAATGCAAGAACAGGAGGAAAGGAGAAAAAGGATTAGGAGAAGACAGAATCGGGACTTGGAGGAAATCCAAAGAAAAAGTAGTGAATGGGGAGGGAAGGAAATTACTGACTAGAATGGGAGGGATGGGATGGTTCATCTTGAACAGGAATATTGAGGGTGATGAGGAAGAAGAGTACACTCATGCGGGAGAAAAGAAGGGAACAGCTATAGACTTTGCTATTGTTGAGGATCGCGTCATATAAATGAAAAAAGAGTTGAAAAAGGTAACTGGGCAGCAGGAAGAATAAGAGAATTCAGAGAAAAGATGGAGATGGTGAAAATGGGAAAAGAAATGTAAATGAAGAGATAGAAATTGTGACAAAAAAGGTTGAAAGAATTTTAGAGGATACTGTTGAGACTGAAATCAGCGAAGGAGGGGGCAGTTGGGATGAGGAATGTAGAGAGAAAAAAAGGAAGTGTGGAAGGAATTGAGGAAATGGAGGAAATAAAATAGTAGTGCGGAAGCATAGAGAAGAATGAAGAAGGAGTACAATACGTTATGTGATAGAAAAAGAGAGGAGGAGAATAATAAGTTTGAAAAGTAGGCAGAAAGGACTAGCGCAGAAGAAAAAGAATGGAAGATAGTTAATAGGGAGAGAAAAAAAGGAAAAGAATTAAACAAGAGATTGCAATTTTAGAATGGAATAAAAATTCCATGAAATTGCTAGGAGGCGTAGAAATGAAAATAACGAGAGGAGGAAAAGAGGGAAGGGAACTATTTTTTGCTGAAAATTCAAGTTTTTTTTCGAAATTCAACTATTTAGTTGAACTTGAAAGTTCAATCATGTGGCTAAAAGTTTGACTATTTTGTTGAAAATCCGTCGTTTTGGGTTGAAAATGACAAAGAACAGAGAAGTAGTAGTATTTGGGAATAAACTGCAGTTGTCAACGATGGCAGGGGAGCGGTTGAAGGTGGGGGGGGGGGGTAAAAACGGCCCAAAATTGGTGACCGCCTGGTCAAAACACTTTGCTAAGTACAACTCAATTCTTACAGTTGCACCAGGGATGTCTAAGGATAGTTTCCCTGAATCACTTCTCTTCCCCTTCTCCGAGCGCTTTTCGTGTCTTCTCCTCGCACGCTAGTTCGCTCTCTTCCTATGGGGTAAGAGAAGGGGATTGACCAGTGACAGACTTCGACTCATTGCTCTTTCCGTAGACTTGAACTCAATCAAATCAATTGAATGTCGTAGCAAAATTCTAATAAACTTTTTTTCCTCAACCTTTATTATTTTATTTGGCCTATCCAATCCTTCAGATTAAACTCAAGTGCTATTGTAAGAATATAATCCTTAAAGTCCCAAGTGCTTCGAAAAGGGAATTTAAATTTGTTGAATTGAAAAACGATAATCCAGTTCCTTTTTCACCTTGGTACATGGAAAAAATAGTCACTTGATGCTAAAGTGACTTTCTATGACTCTTGGATATTTGGGAAACATTCCTACGTACACTTCTCGTGACTTTCGACGTATAATATAAGAAGAGTGGACATAGTCACTTTAATCATAAGTAACTTTTTTTTTCCTCGTACAAAACTTCGCTCGAAGCATTATACAAGTGCTTCCGCCAAAATTTATGACTGTTTTAAGCTTGAAGAGTTTGAATCACGGTTTTCATTTAAGTTGCGATAGCTCAGAGGAATTGGATATACGAAAGTTAATTATTGTTCATTAATGTTAGTGATGCTCGTTAAAACAGTATAAATATTGATTTAATATGTTGATTTTTCTATTGCAAACTGAAATTCGCTGTATAAAATACAAACATCTCAAAAGATATGATTTATCACAGATATGAGATAGCGATGAATGTATGTAATAAAGTGTTTTGTAACATATTCATTAGAGTCAGCTACATTTATTGTTCACAAAATGACGATCGTAATTAGTAGTCTGCTCCTCGCCTTTGCCATTCTCCACAATTTCATTGGTAAATATAATAATCCTGGAATTCTGTTTGGTCACAGCTAGGCTGATCCCAACTCGGCATGCATCTATTTCTATCCGTACAAAAAATACCTGACCTGGTGCTAGCTTGGCATGAAAAACCAAAATGGACATTGGTCACGGTTAGATATACAAGATATTTTCGAAGTCCGAAAGATAGCGTTGCAATTCAATATCCGTCTAGCCAGGCCTGAATGTAGGTTGCTTCCCATGCCAATCTAGCGCCTAGGTTGAGTACAATCTTGAGACCGTCATGGATAAAGGCAACTTTTTCTACAAGGATATTTCTTCTTGCAGAATTATGCTCAATGTCCGTTCACAGAGGCGTGTTGGTTCCTAGATCACTTTCTTATTTCGGGGTTGGTTTTTTTGGAGATGAGCTTGGTAATCTTATACCACTAATCGACGGAGGTTTTCATTTAGTAGCAGAAGATGATGTATTCATAGTTGGAATATATATCGGTGAAAATCTTCATCCAGTATTTGATTTTGAGAGGGAGCAGATTTTCTTACGCAAACCGACACATGAGCCTATTCCAGTAACAAAACAATTGCATGAACGGTATGATCCATACTTTGTTGACTATATCCCGTCCTCGCCATCATCTTCGTGGACGTTGGAAAGCTCGCCCACGTCATCACCTTCGTGGACGTTGTCAAGCTCACCCGAGTCCTCACGTTCCCCCACGTCCTCACGCTCGCCTGCGGGTTCGAGATCACGTCAGGATTCACCTAGTTTAAGAGCCAGTCGGAGACGCAGATACCATTGACACTGGACAAAAAAATGATAAATTCTTACAAATACAATAGCAGGTCCTCGAAAAATATAATTAACTGTCCAAATGTCCGAATGTATTGTCCGATTGCTAACACTGTAATCCATCTTTGTATGAAGTAGAATGTTTAGTGACATCTTTACTGGTTTTTTCCATGGATATTAATATTATATTACACAACATGGGCAGAAAGGTGAAATTCCTGCACTGCGTTATATGGTGCCCGAGGCGAAGCCGAGGGCATCATATCATGCAGTTCAGGGCTTTCAAACTTCTGCCCACGTGGTGTATAATGTTTTTCTTCTTACCCGGTCGAAAGTACGGCGAAGAATCATATTTTTATAAACGATATATCTACATTATAGCATGTATTGATGACTCATCCGTGGTTTCGTCAAAAGAGAATGATTCATCCATTTCGCGAATTTTTTATTATAAATCTTTGGTTAATAATAATTTTCAAATAATATTCACTAATACACAAAAACACAAAATCAAATCCAAGAAAGCTTTGAGGTTATATCAACAAGCAAGAGTAACAGCAGAAATAATTCTGGCTGACGGCAGCAACGAAAGTCTCATGAATTAGGACCCTGAAGTTCGGTAAATGCTATAGTTTAGAAATTTTTGTGATCGATAATTAACAAATGAACAGTCCAACACAAAAACTAAGATAACCATTGGAATCGTCTTCAAAATGTCAATAACGTTAGAAATTCTCTAATTGCTTGAAAAATTACTTTTTCAAAAAAAGCAAAAATTTCTCACGGAGGCGTTTGGAAGACGATTCCGATGGTTATCGTAGTTTTCGAGTCAGACTGTTCGTTTATCAATTATCGATCCAACAAATTTCTAATCTATAGCATATAGCAAACTTCAGGGCCGTCAGAGTATCGGTGCGCGCGAGTAAGTTTTTGCTCCCGGTGTTACAGAGGGCGCGAGTGTAGTTCTATCAATGCTTAAAATTAGACTTTTTGCCTTAAGGGGACCCCCTTAGGGATAGGGGATAAGGGATCTATATAGATTGATGAAAGAATCCATTTTTTTATTCCATTAATCGAAAGCTTAATATTTCACGATCACTTTGTTGAAATTTAAGATCGAAATTCGGAACGGTTTAGCCACTGTGGCTATTTTTGCTAACGCACTTTAGCAAGCGGAAAAGGAATTTTGTCCTACCGCAAACTTTAACAGCGTTTTTCTCGAAATAAAATTTTTTCAATTTTCCGACTTTGTGGGCATGATAAATCTGCCAAATTTCAACGTATAAAAACAAAAAAAAGACATTTTGAAGATAATTCAATTATCTTATCCATGAACCTACTTGCTTTTTATGCAAAATTATTGTTTAACCGCTTTTTTGCATGAACAATAGAAAATTATTTGAACATTTTTCTTCGAGACGTTGTCATTTGCTGAAATAATTTTTTCATGATTTGAAATTAGGTTGCTGAACGAGATATACATCTGATAATAACAAAAAAAAGCGATTGAAATAATTCAGAGACCCTCGGGAGCAATGGCGCTGCACACAAAAACGAAACAAACAAAAAAAGTCTATAACTTTTACGCAACCAAGCGAATTTGTTTATAGCAATAAATAAAAAAAATATCTTCATGTTCATCTACTTATCAATAAATACCAGTCCAAATTTCAAATCAAAATATTGTGTAGTTATGTCACGAAAAATTCCCAAAAATTGCTTCGATTTTTCGCGATCTATATAAGGATACCCCTTTTTAATCGATGCCGGAGGAAGAAGAAAATTAATAAGAAGAAAATGGATATGTACATATCTGGCAGTGAGGAGGGCCCATACCCGCGGCCAAATCGTTTGCCAAAAATTTAATATTCACGTTACTTCGTGCATGTGAAAATACATTACCATTAGACCCTAATATTACTACAAAAAACGTAAAAAAACAAATAGAATATACTTCGTGATAATAGAATTACATCGAGTAGAAGAAATAAAGTGGTTTGATGCATTAAAGGGTTTATATGGGTTATTTTTTACATATGGCGCACTTGAGGAATAGAAAAATGTATTCCAAAAGTTTAAAAAAATTGTCATTTCTTATTGGAGCATTTTGAGATTAATTATTTCCATATTCTCCTAATCAAGGCTCATTATTTGGTAGAACAAGGAAATGTATTACAACTTTCAATTATATTATATTTTATTTGGTTATTTTGATAACTCCGTATATAAACTTGAATCCATTATCTAAAAACCTTACTTTCTATTGCCTTTCTGGAAAATATTCCTTGGGAGGGTAATAGTTTGTTATTAGGTTTCTCTGACTAGAAGCCAAACGTTTATGCAAATGGATGTTACGTCAGTGGAAGACAACACAAAGGTCTTGCTATAATTCACATTTTGGAATGGAGTTTCTCATGGCGCGTTACACTATACACACTTATCGGACGAGGACTAGGCGAAAGAAAGTGTAACAGAGACCAAACCGCGCAACCAAATTTCAACACTTTTGCTATAGTACGTTACAGACATGCGTGTACTGCATACTGCGCTCACGGATGTTCGGTTGTTTGCTAGGCGTCAGCTTCTTTTCAAATCTGAAGTCGTTATTCATTTGAATTCGTTTTATTGTTTCAAATTCGTGTGCGTCGTCATTACCCTCTCTCTAATATTCTTCACAAAATTTAGTCAGTTTTTGGTTGTTAATAAACATAAGCTGTAAGAATTGTTTCAGTAGGAGAAGTTGAAGATAGTGATGATAAAGTCAAGTTAGAACCGGTATTCAAGTGACAAAAATCAAAAAAGGTTTGGTAAACAATATTATCAATGTATATTATATTTATAGGCTTCATGATTGATAATTAAGATATACTGATTATTTTTATATTATTCATAAAATTGAAAAATATATACACGCAACAAGTTGCTATTGTATATTATACGCCGCAAGAGCTTCATGTATATTTATCTCAGCTCTTCAAGTTTTGTCAAAACAAAAATGTTAATTGGTTCAATAGACTGGATTTGTATTCATGCTACGAATAAAGTCTAGGAGCTCAGATAGATATACATGTGATATAGACTTCGTCAAAATGTTAATATTCTCTTCGTACCTGACGATAAAATTGATGTGGTGGCATAACTATCTTAAAAAATGAATGTTTTAGCGTTAATTTGGTATGCAGTACATTCCCTACTTCATCATTGTTTGTTAATATTATGACTTCAAAAGTTTTTCTATTCACCATGTACTGGTTTCCCCTAAACTTAGATATTTGAAAATATACACAGGGACCCCGCTTCAAGCAACGTGTCAGAAATGGTCTTCGATAGCCTTGGCTTGAAGCGGGTTTATCCAAGGTAAACCTTCAGAACAGCATAAACCATACATAATATTCATTAACTGTATTTTGCACAAATGTATATTTTTTTAATATAAAAGTTGGACCATTCAAAATCATGAAGACTAATTGATGAGAAGAAAATTTCTACGTGTATTTGAAATGAATGTAAAATAATCGAACTCGTGTTCAAGCTGTTTGCGTCGTGTGTGCGTCCCTGTTAAAATATCACAGTTCGCACCACGCTTTCTGCTCATTCTCTCTGATTGATGCGCAGTGGAGCACATCTGAGGGTTATTTGAAGCGGGGTTCTTGCGTAAAATTAACTTGTGTTACAGGCTTCGAACTTATTTTTGGAATCGTTTACTCTAAAACATTGAACTCATGAGTACTTTACTGAAATTTTGTTAGACAACATTGCTCATTCAAAGGAAAATGGCAAAATTTCTGAGACTTAAAGTCGTCAGCTTTTTGACAATTACCTCGAATGAAGAGAAATATGACAAATCACTTCTTTTCTGATGAATGTAATAATCTTCTGTATAAACAATAATGAAAGAAGTGAACACAAAGAGAAGTTAAAACTAGTTGGTTCTTCCAGGAGAGTTCAGACAATTCATCGGAAAAAACCAAACGGGGAGCCAAAAATGTATCTCTTTCTTTGATTAAAACGTAATCTATAACACTGCCTTATTTACGACTTGCCATGACGAACATTTCGTACCTGCATTCATGCATTAGATCACTCGTATGCGAAATGGCGTATAATGCACTGTTGTAGATCACGCATCAATCAAAGAAAGAGAAGAAAAAGCGGGGAAGAGAGAGGAAGGGAGAGCAAGAAAGAAAGGAACAGATAGATTCTAGTCACGGCTATAGAAGACACCTCCCACTACTTACCACTAGAAGCTCGCGGGCAGCGCCGCCTGCCGAAACTCGAACTATGGGTAAGAGCGTAATTGTAAGTGGGAGAGGGGGGGGGGCATATTTCTTATGAACCCAATAGACTATGGCGTCAGCGTCACTCATTTCCATGACTACTTCCGTGTCAAGTTTCACCGTACTTCGCGTCTCTAACCTATTAATGTTGAAAAAATTGTACGTAAATAGACAAGGAATTGACTGGGATAGTACGGTTGGGAAGTGGGAAACTGCGAAAGTTACTATGTATGAGCCGGAACATTAAATTTAGTATTGTATTAGATTCACAGCCGGTTTTGTACCCGTGCAGTCTCGGGAGAGTTGATATGATAATGTTGTTAGCGACACGATGAGCCAACGGCTTCGTCTTGGCAATGGGTTTAATCCTAAGGGAATCGCATTTCTCGGAAAGCACCAATTTTGCACTAATTTTGGGACCCGGAAAGCTGGAACAGGAATTTAATGCAATTAAAAATTCTCTAGAAGGAAATTCACTTTTCAATATCTCGTATCGTCTAGTTCTCTCTTTCAAATTTTCGCGATTCATTTTCTATTACAAACTATAAACTGGATATTCATGGCGTGCTCCTAAAGCAATAATAATACATGCGGCTATCGGAAACGCGTCCATCATAATTGATCAAAATGGCACATCTAGTATCCGATAGCATAACACATTTCGCTTCGGCGAAAATCTATTTTTGATGAATATAGAATTACATTACTTTAGTTTTAAATTAATTAACCGGAGAATCTATTCCTAAACTTTCAAATTTCCAATTAATTGTGTGATATGAACTATACTTGCTCTATGTAACTATATCAATGCGGTAAAAGAATATCAGTCCTCTCCAGTGTTGCGAAGTTACGCGTAACTCGAAGTTTTCTACGTATAATACATAAACAACGTAATTGACGCGGAAAATTGTAGAAAACTATGTATAATACATATAGAAGACAGCGGATGAGACATAACCTCTTACATTTTTGTTTATTATTTATAATGAATTGAGTTCGAATTTCTCTGAAGTTTTCGAAGCAAAAATGTTGAAAGAAATTTTTGAAATGTTTGAGGGGGGGATACCATGGTATAAAATTAATTTTCAGTGCCATTAATAAGAAAATAAAAATGTCGCGAAGTGTTTCCTCCGTCGAAAAGTCTAAAAAATTATATCTTTGGCACAAGGCACCGTTTTTTCATCTTCTTTTTTGGAAATGGACGACGAAAAACCCAAGCATAATGCATCAATTGCTCAATTTCACGTCATATCAATTTTAATCGGGTCATCAGATCAAATGTAGAAAACTATGTAATATACGTGACGTATTATACTTACCCATCCCTGGTCCTCTCGCAATTCTTAAACAGCAATCTCTCGAAGATGCCCAGTACTTCAGAGGAATGTAACGAGCAGCTTCTGACCTATATAACTTCCTCTTGTTATACAGAGAATCCGTACGGAAACGATTAATTTGATTTCAGAACGGTAACCCAATTTCCCAAATGGTTCTTAATCAAGCTCAGAATTGGAGTCTTAGAGAAAAATGAGATAATTCGATAAAATCCCATTATATCAAGTAAGAAGAAAACCTTACTAGACGAAGGTAAAAAGGGGGATTTCATATTGGGAAAAGGGATACTAAAAATTTTTTGGTCCGGTATTCTAGTCCAAGCAATAACCAGACTTGCGATTTCGGTCCATTTGACTTTCTGATCCAATGGACCCGGAAAGCGGTCAAAATGTGAACTTGCGCATGTGAGTTGCAGTTCTAATTAGTGCATGAAAATCATTTTACGATTATATTCTTTTGCAATCTAAAACATTGAGTAAACAATGCTAAAATGTATTTATCACACACAAAGTGTTTCTGACGGAACTTCTAACGCATGCAGTGAAAAAACAACCTCACTGTCGTAACTGATTTTTCTCAAAATATCATTTTCTTTACCACATCATGTGGGTTCCAGTAAATTATAATAATAAATAAACTTATATTGACGCAAAATGAAACTCAGAGTCATTATATATCAGTTTATACATGAAATATTCAATATCTAAAAAAGCATAACAAAAAACGTTTTTAATCTATACGCAGGGGCGTAGCGATGGGGGGGGGGGGGGGGGGGCACCCCCCCTGAACTTT
>WSXT02042817.1:0-13269 GCA_011762715.2 Neuroterus valhalla | reverse complement strand
AGAGAATTCACACTCATCAAGTTAAAGTAGTCGACATTTCGCTTTTGAGTTTTACAAGCTCTATATAAAACTGTAGGAAGGTACAAAGGCCGAGCGCGTAGCGCGAGGAAAATTCATAACCGAGCGCGGAGCGCGAGGTCAGATCACCATCGAGCGCGAAGCGCGAGATCCGAAAGACGCGCGCCCTAGGCGCGCTCAAACTTGCGAGCGAGGCGAGCTGCGCGCAGAGCGCGCGATGAGAATGTGCCCGCGAAGCGGGCAGATTTTTTTTTTTTAAACTCATGAAGAATCGAACTTTAACGTAGAGGTGCACGTTTTTTGAATTCGTCATTCAATAATTTGTTATTTACCTTATAATTGGCAATTGTTTATATTTCCGATATTTATATAGTCTCATCCATCGATATTTCTTTACAAAGGTGTCGAAATAGTGAAGTTTGATTCTTTAAATAAGATTTATTTGTAGATAAGCACCATATAACAATTATGGTTATTAATTTAAAGAATTTTTATAAACAAATCCACTTTTTTGGAACATCTGTGCATCGAAAAGTTTTCTTTTCTGTGGAATCATTTATTTTCATGTAGAGAACAAGAATATTACACAATAGAGTTCCATGAAACAACATTTGCCATTGTTGTAAACATTTTTGTAAACAAATTCACTTATTGGGTATATCTGTGCATCGAAAATTTTTCTTTCCTGCGGAATCATTTATTTCAATCTCAGCAACAAGAATACTACACATCAGAGCTCGATGAAACAACATTTGTCATTGTTGTAAACAACTTTTATAAACAAGTTTACTTATTTGGTATATCTGTGCATCGAAAATTTTTCTTTTCTGCGGAATCATTTATTTTAATCTGAACAACAAGAATAATGCACACTAGAGTTCCATGAAACAACATTTGTCATTGTTGTAAACAACTTTTATAAAGGAATTCACACATTTGGTATTTCTGTGCTTCGGAAATTTTTCTTTCCTGCGGAATCATTTATGTCAATCTCAACAACAAGAATATTACACACCAGATTTCCATGAAACAACATTTGTTATTTTTGTTAACAACTTTCATAAACAAATTCACTTATTCGGCATATCTGTATATCGAAAACATTTCTTCTCTCTGGAACCTTCTATTTTTATCTAAAGAAAAAGAACGCTACACATTAGGGTTTCATGAAACAACATTTGTTATTGTTGTAAACAGCTTTTATAAAGGAATTTACTTATTGGGTATATCTGTGCATCGAAAATTTTTCTTTTCTGCGGAATCGTTTATTTTAATCTCAGCAACAAAAATACTACACATCAGAGCTCCATGAAACAACATTTGTCATTGTTGTAAACAACTTTTATAAAGGAATTCACACATTTGGTATTTCTGTGCTTCGGAAATTTTTCTTTCCTGCGGAATCATTTATTTCAATCTCAACAACAAGAATATTACACACTAGAGTTCCATGAAACAACATTTGTCATTTTTGTTAACAACTTTTATAAAGTAATTTACTCATTTGGTATTTCTGTGCTTCGGAAATTTTTCTTCCCTGCGGAATCATTTATTTCAATCTCAACAACAAGAATATTACACACTAGAGTTCCATGAAACAACATTTGTCATTTTTGTTAACAACTTTTTAAACAAATTCACTTATTCGGCATATCTGTGTATCGAAAACATTTCTTCTTTGTGAAACCTTCTATTTTCATCTAAAGAAAAAGAACATTACACATTAGGGTTTCATGAAACAACATTTTTTATTGTTGTAAACAACTTTCATAAAGAAATTTACTTATTTGGTATATCTGTGCATCGAAAATTTTTCTTTTCTGCGGAATCATTTATTTTAATCTTAACAACAAGAATAATACACACTAGAGTTCCGTGAAACAACATTTGTCATTGTTGTTAACAATTTTTATAAACGAATTCACTTATTTGGCATATCTGTGTATCGAAAACATTTCTTTTCTGTGGAATCTTTTATTTCCATCTGAAGAAAAAGAATAATGCTTACAAGAGTTCCATGAAACAACATTTGTCATATTTTCAAACAATTTTTATTAACAAATTCACTCATTTGGCATTTATATGCATCGAAAGTTGATCTTTTATGCGGAATCATTTCTTGTTGTCTAAAGAATAGAATTTCGGCACAACTGTCTCTCATCCAATAACATATATCATTGTTAATAGCAAATCATACAATCAAAGTTACCTATTTTAGTGTCACTGCAATTGGCTTTATTGATATGAAAACGTATTGAATGCCAAACAAGTAAAGTTGTTTATAAAATTGTTTAAACCAATGACGAGTGTGTTGTTTCATGGATCTCTCATAAATATTATTCTTGTTCTTCTTGTGAAAATAAATGGTTCCACAAAAAAAAAAATTTTCGATACACAGATATGCCAAATGAAAGGATTCGTTTATAAAAGTTGTTTATAACAATGACAAATGTTGCTTCATGGAACTCTAGTGTATTATTTTCTTGTTCTGATGAAAATATATGGTTCCACAGAAAAGGAAAATTCTCGATGCACAGATATGCTGGATAAAAGAATCTGTTTATAAAAATTGTTTTTAACAAAGACGAGTGCCGTTTCATGGAACTCTTATTTATATTATTCTCGTTCTTCACGTGGGAATAAATGATTGCATAAAATAGATAATTTTTCGATGCACAGATATTCCAAATAAGTGAATTTGTTCAGAAAAATTGTTTATAACAATGAAAAATGTTATTTCATGGAACTCTAATGTGTAATATTCTTGTTTTTCAGATGAAAGTAAATGATTCCACAGGAAATGAAATTTTTCGAAGCATAGATATGCCAAATGAGTAAATTTGTTCATAAAAATTGGTGAAACTAATTATTGTTATTATTTGGTGCATGTTCGCAATTTGAAATTGATTTTCTACATTTTTATAACAAATTCTATGTAAGTGTTACACTCGAATTACGAAAATGCGACAGTTAACAGTTATATCCATTAATTTTCGTAGAACAATTGACAAAATACAGGATACTCATCTGAAAGTTAAATTTTTATTTAGAAAATAGAACTTCACTAATTCAACATCTTTGTACAGAAATATCTATAAATGAGGCTATGTAAATATCGCAAACATAACCAATTGCAAATTATAGGTTAGGTAACAAATTATTAAATAAGAAATTCCAAAAACGGGCACCTCTACGTTGAAGTACGATTCTTCATGAGTATTTCTAACAAAAAAAAACTCTGATTCGTTAAAAATTAAGGAGTCGGCAGATTTTTGTCCGAAAAAAGTGCTTTTTTACCCACTGTGCGCCGGAGCTCTTCCAGAGTGGAAGGCGGTATTCAAACCCTCAACCAGCCGGAGTGGATCCAAATCTCATGCCTAAGGACCAGAACGCATCATAAGTTGGTTCAGCTATTTATGATGTTTATTTAACCAATCATTTGTCACTGAGAACAAAAACATCTCTTGGAATATTGGTGGTTATAAATAAACAATTCATATTCTTTTTGGGACGCAATTTTAGAACCGTCGAATCCGGAAAAAATGTTATCATCGCGTTTCGAATTTTTTGAAGCTTCATCTTACGCGAGGCTTAAATCTCAAAGATTCTTCTTAGTTAACCGGATCAAGCATCTTTGGTTACGCGTAACTTCATTGTAGGTATTCATGTTACAAGAATATGATCACAATACAGAGAAAAATAACAGCACAATATTCATTTCTCTGAGTATTCTTTTTTGACTAAGCAGTGCAAACAATTACCAAAAGAGCTGCATTTTCAAGAGCTGAAGTTAATTCTCACGGAATTGTTGCATTCCCAACGGAGTTAATCATTGTTTCAATCGAAGAAGTCAAATACGTCAAGAGCAAGAGTTACATTCTCAATATAAAATTTTAACAACAAAGTTAATCTACTGATTAGGACATTATATTTTTGAATTTTTAACTACGAGGAATTTTATTCTTATCTCATGCCTTGTTCCCTTACCTCCTCTCTTTCTTTTATTTCCTACACCTCCCGAAAATTCCATGAAATATTGTTTTCATTCTGACATTTCAATCTCTTGATTACTCTTTTTTTACTCCTCTTTGAACCTTCGATTCTCCTCCTTTTTTGTTCTATCACATAGCGTATTGCACTTCTTTTTCATTCTCCTATATTCTTCTGCACTACACTCCCCTTTTCTTTTCCCTACCTATTTTTCTTTTCCTCTTTGCATGCCTAAGCTCACTTGCCTCTTTTCCCTTCCTTCCAGGATTCCCCCAACAGTATCTTCTCCAAGTCCTTTCGCCTCCTCTATCACATCTTCCAGCTTTTTTTTTTATATTTTCTACTCCTTCTTCTCCCATCTCCATCTTTCCACTCAATCCTTCTATCACCTCTCTTTCCTCCTTTGTTTTTCTCTCCATATCTTTAAAAGTATTTTCCCTTTTAGCATAAACTGTACGCTCCGCCCCACAGTGATTCAAAATCTCAAATTTCCGTTAAGGAATGTAGAATTTTTCTGTCTTAGTTTGAAGCGAAAATAATAATGCATGCGTCTGTAGGAGATGCCGGGATGCTCGCACTCCTTTTTCTATTTCGGGCAGTAAAAATTGCGAAATTCAATAAAGGATTAGTTATCCAGGCCGCATCAGGCCGCTTTGATTCTTACTGTGTTGTACACGGGAAGGTGTCCCCAATGAAGTGGCGTAGAAATTTCCTGCCCTAGCTTGCCCGTCTCCTTTCGGGAACGATTTCTTTGAAGTGTGCGGCTCGCGGTTTCACGTGCGTGGCGCGGCGCATAGCGAGGGCTCGTCGCATGGGCGATACGGGGAATTAGGAGGGAGCTTTCAAGCTTTTCTTGCGAGAAGGAATTTCTGAGGATACTAATCCCTGTCGTCGAATATTTTGATGTAATGTAAGTGTTAATCAACTAATGATTGTTCACGGAAGTTAATATAAAACTATTTTTTTACTTGTGGTTGATATAAAAATTATACTTTCAAACGTATTGAACTTTTTCCAAAAGGGAAATTGAATGCGCAATTATTTTATACAAATTCATCAAATTACCGTAAATTACCGTAAATTACCAAAATTTCCGGAAATCTATGGGAATTTTTGAATTAAATTCTAGGTTATCGACCTTGAGTTACCATAAATTACCTGTAAAATTAGTGGAAATCACCAAAAAAATTCCCCAAATTTCCGGACATTTTTATTTCCAATTTTAGGTTATTTATCATAAGTAACCATAAATTACCTGTGAAATTAGTATAAATTATCCAAAATTTTTATACATTTCCGGAAATTTATGATAAGTTACCTTTAACTACCTGTGATATCAGTGTGAATCACCCAAAATTTTCATAAATTTTTGGAATTTCTTGAATATAATTTGACGTAATTGATGCTATTACGTGTTATTTCCCTCAGTCTTCGAGTTAACCTCGGAACATAAGCCTTTTACAAAATGGAGCCGCCATATCGTGTCCGCCATTTTGAAATTTGAAAAACAAATCTGATCTCCGAATTCAGCGACCCCGAAAGCGTAAATAGAAGTTGATACTTATTTCATCCTTTTTTTTGGCAATTCGGCCGCCATTTTGTGTCCATCATTTTTGATTTCGAAAAACCAATATCATTTTGAATTAAGCGACCCGGAAAACGTAGATAAAAGTTGATTTTCATTTCATCCTCTATTTCTTTATGCAAGTTGGACGCCATTTTGTGTCCGCCATTTTTAATTTTGAAGAAACAATATAATTTTGGAATTCAGCCATCCCAAAAACTTCCGGATATGTACCTTTCAACACGATTATTACATCTTTAGGGGTTTTGACCGGAAATTTGGGATTTTTAACCACTGTGCGCCTGTATCCCCTTAGCAACCACTCCTTCACTCTTTCCTACCCGCTCTTATCTAGCGATGTCTTAACCCTCACTAGAACATCCCTTTGCCCTAACTTTTCAAGACTTTCCTGCTTTTTTCATACTCCAGCTACATTACAGTAATACATCCTCTATTCTTTCCTTGTTTCATTCTCTCTAATTTTTTGTTCCTACTTCTTGCTTTTTTTCTTCTCTTTTGTTCTTCTATCACCTCTTTTATTAACCTCCTAAATTCCTCTGTGTCTCCCCTCTCTTATTCCCAATCCAAACATATGCCTTCTATCGGAATTCTTTCATGCTTAACCCATTCATTTGTTCCCTGAACTTCATACTCCTTTGCTATTTCATTCAACTTGTATTGTGTAAGAGGAAAAAAAAAGAAGTAAGCAAAGCCTTCAAGAAATGAAGAAGCGGCTAGGGAATGAAGAGTTCTGCTTGAGAAAAAAGAGAGAAGTGAAGGAACTGGGAAGGAAGAAGTAGGAAACAAACGAAAAGAGTAGGAGGAAGATACAAATAACACTAGATCGGAAGGCGACGCCTCAATAATAATGAATATGGTAAAAAGTGAAGATGAGGTGAGATGGTAGAAAAGTTGATGGCTGGAACGGAAAAAGAGGAGGGGATGGAGTAGAGGACTTAAGAGAGGCGAAAATAGAGATTCATACTAGGAGAGACGGTTAAGATAATAAAACGTGGTTGTGGAGTGCAGGCGAGCCGAAAAGAAGACTGCTAGAAAGAAGGGGTGATAAGAACAGGCTGGGAGGTTGCAAGTAAAAAGAGAATAGAATATAAGAGGTTGGAGAATTCTTGTACCTTGGATTTGTGTAGTAGGGGAATGGCAATGTGGATGGACATGTAAGGAAAAGAGGAGGAAAGCAGGTAAAAGGAAGAGGAGTTGTTGCTAGAAAAAAGTATTCCAAAAGGTTCGGGATGACATGAAAAGGAGTGAGAAATTAGCATTGTGGAGGAAAAGGATTCACGAGCATGAAATAGAAAAAGACAAAGAAAGACAGAAACAAAGGAGAGCAGAAATATCTGAGAGTCAATGCTCAACCCCTTTTAACACACCTACTTATATTGACCACGCCCATTAGATTTACAACCCACATAAATGAATTTTCAACGAAATAGTTGTAATGGGAAAAAAAGTTATTACAAGCCAAACAGTTGCATCTACAATAGAATAGTTAAAGCTTTGGGAGGAAAGAGCGATTCAAAATTCAGCCCGAATAATCAAATGGAGAAGTTTTCAAGCCAAGAAGGCTTCTATAGTAAAAACTTATTAGGAACGCCCCTTTAGTACACTCACTCATATTGATCACACCTTCAAAAACTACAACCCATGGAAATGAATTTTGAACCAAATGGTTGAATCAGGAAAAAGGATTTATTATCAACCGGAAAATCGCATTATGTCACTTTATCGATTCCACTATCTTTTTCCTACTGCTCTTTGATTTTTCTATTTCCCCGCCCTTCCTGTTTGTCCAGGCCGCATTCCTTAGTTACTTCCTTTAGTCATTCTTAGGGAACACTTAATTCATTTTCCTTGCCCACATCGACCTTCCCCTTTGGATACACCCCATCTACACACCCACTTATATTGACCACGCCCCTCAGATTTACCATCCACAAAAATAAATTTTCAACCAAATGGTTAATAAGGAAAAAAATTATTGATCATCAACCAAACAGTTTCATTTACAATAAAATAGTTGAAGCTTAAGAAGGAAGGGGCGATTTGGAATCTTGCCTAAATAACCATAGGGTAGAGTTAACAAGCCTTGACGACAGATTTTTTAAAAAGGAAATATATAATCGATCAAGGAGAGAGAAAAAAAGTATGAGAATGAATATTCGAAAAAATAAGTAGGGATTTTAATTCATTTTTCAATCACTTATTTGATATGTCACTTTTACGATTTTCTTATCTTTTTTCCACTACTCTCCGATTTTTCTATTCCCCCGCCCTCCCTGTTTGTCTAGGCTACATTCCTAAGTAACTCTCTTCAGTCATTCTTGGCGTACTATTGGTTAATTTTCTCCGCTTCTTCGCCTACATCCACCTCCATATTTAACACTTGTTGGATGCACACTATCTACACACCTACTTATATTGACCACGCCCCTCAAATCTACAACCTACAAACATGAATTTTCAACTAAATGGTTTCTAGGCCTTCTTTACATTATTCGTTTTTTGAACCATTTCACGAATTTCTTGAATCACTCCTCCCTAACACGCCCTTATTCACGCCTAAACTTCTTATACACACCATTTCCCTTAGGCGACGCCCATTTTACTTCACCAAGTCTATTTCGCATTAGCACGTCTATTTTACTGCATCATTTTCTTCTGCTATGACCACGTGTTGTCATCCTTAGGATTTTTCTCTTCCACGTTTATTTGCTCAGCTTTATCTATTCTTTCTAACACACCTCATTTCCTTAAATACAATGGTTTCCGTAGGCACGTATTTCCTTATATACAACCAGTAACTAGGATTCAGGAAGAAGCAGCCCTGATGCTATTGAGTCCTGAAGACTTCGGAATAAATGAAATTATATTTTACTAAATAAATCTTCTTGAATCAGGGTAATTTTCTCTAAGAGCTCAGTCGTATTTTAACATCGTTTTATCACTATAAATCAGAGGTCAGGTGGAAAAGAGCATTTAAAGAGAATCACATTGAAAGCAAAATAACTAACCAGATGTGCAAATTTGGTTAGGATAAGTAGGCGTGGTTAAGGGAAAAGGGGCGTATTCTTCGAGGTGTTTCTAAGGAAATTGATGAGGACATATGTGTTGAAAGAACGATCGGATAAGATAGGATCGGATAGTATACGATGGGATTTTCGAATAAAATGGCTATAAAGAAAAAAATGGGCGTTCCTAAATAAAGTAGGTGTCTTCAGAAGAAATAGGCTTAGCTGTGGGTGTGTTCAAGAGAGGAAGCTACGGTGAATGAGCATGATTATATGAAGTGACAAAGGAGAGGACGCATGGTTAACGTGAATGGGAATTGTGAATTCCAGCAGGCATATTGAACTTCAGTTAGAGAAAATTAGGTTTCGTTGAGAGAAACTAAAATAGGTGTGCCTAAGGTAATGCTTAATAAAAAGGCGGGTCCAGGAGAATAAGGTTTCCTTGTAGAAAGTGACCGTCATTCTGAGTGTTACTAAACAATAAACTCGGTTGAAATAGGCGTGATTGCGTGTACGTTTAAAGAAGCGAATATGGAAACGTTTCGGTAGGAAAAAAGAGGAAGATGAGCGTATACAATTGAAATATACCTATCACGGAGTGGGCGTGGAGAAGAAAAATGGGTGTGGTCCAACGAAACATGTTTATTTTGAGAAAATTGAGAGAGATTCAATTATTATAGATTGTAATATAAATAGAATATTATCATGAAATAGTTCAATTTCTAAACATTTGATCATCTTCCCCATTCTTCGCCAAACATCATCTTGTGAGGTCACAGTTCTTCATAATACTGTTTCAAGGCCAAGATTGCCCTGGTTGAAATAAATTTTTATTTGAGGAAGATATGCGTGGTGAGAATTTGCAGAAAACAGACGCAGACCAGGGAAGTTAGCGTAAATACAGATTTCGGGTGTTATTATGGAACATGAGCGTGACTTTGGATGTGTCTGAGAGAAGTGGTTACCGGAATGTTCTTTCGAGGAGAAGGGAAGGACTGGAAATAATAAAAGTGTTAAATGATAATAGACACGTTGAATTGAAATAGACGTGTAGAAGGGAGGAGTGCGTCTAAAAGATAAGCGTACTCAGAGGAAATTGACATATTGAAATGGGCGTGCGTAAGGAAATGAACGTCAAGACTTATTGAGGAAAATATGCGTTATTACGGATATGTGTAGTAGAAGTTGTTAGGAAAAGATGTTTTCCGATAAATCTGTGCCCGAGATGATAGCAAAATAGAGGAAGATGAGCGTATACAATTGAAATGCACCTGTCGTCGAGTGGGCGTGGAGAAAAAAAATGGGTGTGGTTGAATAAAACATGTGTAGTTAGAGAAAATTGAGAAATTTGCAATCATTATAGATTGTGATAATAGTGGAATATTATCATGAAATAGTTAAAATTCTAAACATTCGATCATCTTCCCCATTCATCGCAAAACGTTCTCTTGTGTTGTCACAGTTGTTTGCAAAACTGTTTCAAGGCCAAGATTGCCCTGGTAAAAAGAAGGTTTATTTGAGGTGGTGAGAATTTGCAGAAAATTGACGCAGACAGAAAAAGTAAGCGTAAATACAGATATTCGGTGTTTTGTGGAACGTAATAATGGACCGGTTGGATTAAAATAAACGTGGAGGAGGGAGGGGTGCATTTCTATAAAAAGTTAGGTTATGTATAGGAGAGTGTGCTTGGATGAAGTTGTGTTCATACGTACTGGGCATGGTTGACCGGAAGGATAAAAGATAATTAGCATATTGGAAAGAGGAGGGTTTGAGAAAAAGAGGGTGTTGTTTGAAATGAGTGTGTATCCGAATGACTTGTTGGTAAATAAACGTCCTAAGCCGCAAAAAGCGTGACTAAGGAAAAAGATTGTGGTTGATGAAAACAAGCATGGTGAAGTTAAATAGAGTCAGAAAAAAAAGTTGTGTCTTGAGCAAGTGTTTGGTAGAATACGCGATGATGATAAAATAGAATGGCTCAGGGAAATACACTGATCAGAAATATTTGAGAACATAGAAGAGGCGTGCAAGAGGAAAAGGGCGTGGTTAAAGACAATGGGCGTGCTTAAGGAAAATGGGAACTTACTTGAACTTATATGACCTTATATATAGGAACTTGTATGGAAAATACGTTACCAAGGAATAGTGTGTCCAAGATAATGCTTAGTGAACGGAAATGGACATGGGTAAGTATGAAAAACGTCTCTAAGTACATCAGTTTCTGTTGAACGAAATGATCGTGGATAATAGTAGATCTGAAGGGAGTGCTTCATGAAATACACGTTTGGGAAAAAGTAGATTGGCTCAGGAAAAGAGGCGTGATTAGAGATGACTGTCAATTAGAGAAAAGGCGTGCAGAAGAGAACAGGCGTGGTCAAGGGGTATCCCTTGACCACGCCCGTTTTCTCTGGCACGCCTATAGGCGTGATTGCAGATCTTTCGATGAAAAATTTCTACGAGGAAACGTCTCTATGAACGAGTGAGGGAATAAGATTTTCAAGATAAAATGGACGGAGATAAGCGTCCTAAAGTAGAAAAGATACGTCTTGACGAAGACGTTATAAAAAAAGGGCCTGATGGAATAAAATACGTGTCGTTAGGAAAACTGAGTTCAATTAGGTCTGGGAAAGGTTGGTTAATTTTTCCAATTTGAATAGAGAGATGAAAACGTCGTCTTAGAACTCCCCAGTTCTATTTTTAATCATGGAATAGCTAATTTTCTCTCAGCTTTTTTGCAATTATTATAGATGAGGATATAAATAGAATAATATTGTTGAGAGGTTCCGTTCCTAAACATTTGATCATCTCGCTGATGGTTTGCAAAACAATCTTGTCTGGTCACAGTTACTCGCAATATCGTTCTAAGGCCGAAGGTTCCCATATTTCATCGATTTCACGGTTGAACACACTGAGGCGTGTACTCAGCGTTACGATCGTACTTACTACCGATCGGCTAGTGAGAATGAACAGGATGGAATGTAGTAGAAAGCAAATAAGAGACGCGATCAGAGAGGAAGGTGGAACAAGAAGAAGAACAAGAAAATGACCAAGGTCAAAGAAGTTAAGATCAAAGTTAATTACCGCCGTCGGACTACCGCAGTTAGCCACGGTCGGCTTTTCAGGTCCCTTAAGCGTTATTGCGGGCC
The DNA here is from genome assembly GCA_011762715.2 of Neuroterus valhalla. Taxonomy (NCBI): domain Eukaryota; kingdom Metazoa; phylum Arthropoda; class Insecta; order Hymenoptera; family Cynipidae; genus Neuroterus; species Neuroterus valhalla. Next base: position 1,528 of record WSXT02042817.1, on the reverse strand, counting down.
TCACTGATCTCGCAAAATCGCTAATAAACTGGTGACTTCCAATTTTTTCGCAAAAACAAATTCGAAATTCCTATCCCATTATTTTATGCTGCAATATTGAAGGTTTAGATCCCATGATAAGGAAATGTTTTTTCTTCCCTTATCACTTGACATCCGATTTCTTCGAACGCAGAAGCTCCTCAATAGTAGAGGTTCGAGATGGGGAATTTATTCCAACAGCTTTATAACTAGGAACGTATAGGCTCATCTGCAACATTTGATCGAAGTTAACTATTGATTTTTTTACCCTCCCTGCAACATTCGTGAAGTGTTCCTTCTTAAATCTCATGTACACCTCTCATTGATTTTGATGACCGCACATCTCTTTTTCAAATTTCAGGAACCGGCCCTTATCTTTTACATGATTGCGCACCTTCGTACTAGCTTCCAAGAACTGTATCTTTCTATTTTCCTGACGGCCACCTCTTTTTTTATTTCTCAGGTAATGTCCCTCCAGATTTTCTAGATAGATCGACCGCTCTCCATTTCTCAGAAACTGACCCTATTTGTTTTCATGACAGCGCACTTTTTTCTGACATTGAGGAACTGTCCCAATAAATCCCGATGACCACACACCTTTTCTTTGTGATCCAGATGCTGTCTCCATCATTTTGATCACAGCGCATCACCCTCCTCATTTTCGTGGACTGTCCCCATTATTTTTTATCACAGACACCCCCTCCAAGAATTTTATAATCTATCCTTCTAATTTCTAAACAACGGCCAGTTTTCGTTTTTATGACAGTGCACTCAATATTCGACATTAGGGAACTGTCTCACTTGATTTTAATGTCCGCATACACCCTCTCAAAGTTTCTGGAACTATCTTTATTGTTTTGTTTGCAGCATGCCCTCATCCTGAATCTTAAAGATTCCCCTCACTTGTTCAATGACTGCACAACCCATTTTTGAATTTTATAAACTAATCTATTGTTTTCAATAATAGCGCACTTAATGCCTGGATCTTAGATACTATCTCTACTGTTTTTAATAACCACATACCCCCTTCTTCCCTAATAAATGTTCCTCTAGATTTTCTAAATCACTTGAGCGCTTTTAATTTCTAAACAACTCATCTTTATCTTTCAGAAACTGTCCAACTTAATTTCTAAAATCGTGCGAGCATTTTCAGTCCTCAAAAAGTAATCCAATTTCTTTTGATGGCAACCAGCTTATTTCTTGACTACATAATTTGTCCCAATTGATTGCTTCGAGGACATCTACCCCTTTCAACCTAAGAAACTGTCCTTCTGTATTTTTAAAAGCGCCTGATCCCACTGTAATTAAAAAAGCTGCCCATATTTTTTTCACTTCAACGCTCTCTCTTTTTCACACTAAGAAACTGTCCCACATGATTTTTATGGACGCACCCCTCCCCCCCCCCCCCCCCCCCCCCCCCCCCCCTCCCCCACCCCGTACCCCCCCCGCCCAGCCGTTTTCTCTCTCGCCTTCTTTTCCCTTATTATCCTTTTGCTCCCCCTGCGCCCCC
>WSXT02042806.1:0-13270 GCA_011762715.2 Neuroterus valhalla | reverse complement strand
TGATCCAAAACAGATGGTTACCGAACTCGATTTGTATTTTTGGTCCCTCAAAATGGGCGCCAAAGCACGATCGGATAGGATCATTCTTTCGAAAGTTATCGAGTTCACAGATTATTTTTTAATTTTTTTTTTGTGTGATCGAAATGGGAATTTTTTATTTTTCGAGAAAATCCAAAAAGTTGTATTCACCAACTTGTAGGGCTCTCTTGAAGAAACATTTTTTCTCTCTGACTTTCTTTTCAATCTTGCTTTATTTGGCTAGGAATCCTGATTTTCGTCCATATTTTTGGATTTTGAAAATGCCACAACTCTGATATTTTGTTTTTATCAAAAAATATCATGAGGATAAATTGTTTCATTTTTCAGCTTTTCCAAGAAACCGTTCTCACAATTTTTAGGTCTTGAAAAAAAAACTCCGAAAAAAAGGTTCAAAATGCTCCACCTCTTTCATTTTTCATCGACAATTTTCACATAAAACCAATACCTTCTCATTATGATGGGAATGTAATAATCTGTGAACTTGATAACCATCGAAAGAATGATCATATTCGATCGTGCTTTGGCACCCATTCTGAGGGACCTAAAATACAAGTGGCGTTCGGTAAATAGCTATTTTGGATCAAATATAGAAGAGGGGGAGCATTTTGAACATTTTTTTGGATTTTTTTTCTAAGATTCAAAAATTGCAAGTGATGTTCCTTATAGTAGGTAGAAAGTGAATGAAAAATAGGAAGATTCATTTTTTGGTCAAACTACGGAAGGTGCGAAAAAATGTTAAGAACAAAAATGATTCATTTTAAAAAAACCTATAAATTTTATATATAACATTTTTTCATAAGATGTGTAGTTCTTGATTTATATTGTGAAAAATGTTACCAAAATTGAAAAATTCTATTTTTGACCATAACTATGCGAGGAATGAAAAAAATTGAAACTACACAAATGGTTTACCTTAAAAAAATCTACGAATTTACTGTCGACCATTTTTGGATGAGAAGAATAGTTTTCGTTCTAATCGCGATAACGCCCTTAAAAGAAAAATTTCCTTCTTTCAAGACAAACAATAAGAGACAGGAAGAAAAAATTAATAGAAAAATTGTTCATCGTTCTACAAGTTTTATATGAAATTTTTTTCAATAAGGTGTATATTTTTTGTTTTAATCGTGATAACGCTTTTTGAACAATGTAAAATTCAATTTGCTAGCCAAACTGTGCGAGATGTAAATATTAGTAGCAACTATTGTAATGAGAATGTGTTCCGTAAGGCCAGTAGAGCCGTGAGTAAACTAGATATAAAAAAAAATTTCATCAAAAATACTTCAAAAATCAATAATCTTCATAGAAGTAGAGGTTTCCAGCAATTTTGCAAAATTTGCAACTCTGTGTATGCATTACATGCATTGTAAACTGAATCCAGCACGTATGAAGCCGAGCGCGATGCGCGAGGTGAAAAACGAACCGAGCGAGTAGCGCGAGGTATATACATCATCGAGCGCGAAGCATCAGATTCGAATGACACGCGCCCTAGGCGCACTCAAACTTGCGCGCGAAGCGCGCTATGAGAATGTGCCCGCGCAGCGGGCAGATTTTTTTGTAACGAAATTCCATTTTATACATGGTCCACTGTATTATATCAGCCATTTTTAATTTTTGAACCCAAACTTTAGATTAGATTTTAGTTACCCAGAAACTCAGGATGAGCAATCCATTTCTACTTCAAGTGGAAAAAATAAATTTCTAGAGGAGTAGAGTACAATGAATTTTTTTCCATTTTATTTCATTTTATTTATGTCGTTCGATAGTTACAAGAACTTTTGTAGCTATTGTATTCAATAGTAGACATATCTAAAATTTGCATTAAAAAATACATTTAATTGTGCTCAGAGTTAAAATTACTCCAGAAAATTTGTGTCACATCAGCGAGGATAGGATCAGATTTTTTCTCATTTCTTGAGATAATTATCAAACCAGTTATAAGACCAATAAACATCGCTACATTGATAAATTATTTACCCTGGTCAATAAAGTAACACCAATTATTCTCAAGGTCATTTTTGTTGATCAGTGCATCTTAAAAGGAAAATTCTGATAATCAATAAGAGGTCTTTTTCTGGTAAAGTAGATTCTTACTTTTTTTTAATCAAAACTGAATGAAAAAATATCTTCTTATTCGTATTTTCTTAATCAAAATCAATAGATCACAAGAAACAAATGTTATCAAAAAAGGCTTTATCGATTATTGCATATTCATACTATTAGCATGCAGTATTCAACTTGGTGCCATAGCACCGAGTTTGATTATTTGGCATCGGGGACGAAAGAAAATAAAGGAGCGGTCCAAGTTTTCATTTTCAACCATAACTTCGGAGACTGCACCCATAACTTCTAACATAATGATAATTTAAACGTTTTTCAGCCACACGCCTTTATTTTTCCTCTCATCGTGGGATCATTCCTAGCTCGTTGGTATCAGACTCAACAAGAGGATTCTGAATATTCAAGAGTCTCTGGACCGTTGGATTCAGCTTCCTTGGCATCCAGTGAAGGGACCACAAAGTGGGGTACAAGGAACCCGTTCGGTCGCGTGGCCCGCCTACGCATTTCTTGAGGAAGCCGCCTTACATGCCGACCAACCGATGCGATGGTGTAAAATCCATGGAATACCTTCACTTTAATGTTGCCCGAATTGGAGGGCTTTCAGGATTTCCAGATTTCAAGTTAATTAGCTTTATCGTGAAGGTGTCTTGTGACTATGACTTTCTTATCAAGGATTTCGACAGAAACTCCTGCTTAAGCAACCCCGTAATCTTAACTGGTTGCCTGGCTCATCGTTACTGCCTCTTTTATTAAAATCGTTAAAATCTTATCCAACCTTTTTGCCAGAATCATGAACCTTCACCATTCGCATTAAGTATGGAAATTTTTTTGTCAACGATCTTGACTCTTGATGTTCAACAAGAGGTACTGTCAAAGTCGTTGAGGTTTTTTTTTTAAAATGGGCAATAATTTGCCTTATCGAAATACTTACCAGTCAGACAAGACTTTTGTGTTAGCTATTATAGCGGCTATCAAGATATTATAACTCTATTTGAGAATTCCAAGTTGAGATTATGATAATGAATACATAGCATGCTGAATACCTATGCCAATTTGCTCTTAGCGATGGAATGTATCAGAAATTTAGTACTTTTCACGATATTTATTGAGTACATATTTTATGGACTGTTAACGATGTTTTACTAATGTAGAACTCACAAAAGTCTTCTAATTAGATGTCGAGTGACAAAAATGAAACTCACTTCAGTGTATCAGTATCTATGGTAATGAAACTCTTGGTAATAAATTTTGTTAATGAGGATCGAGAAATGAAAGGCAGAGTAGAAATACGTCAAAAAAAATAATTTATGGCAATCAGAAACATCTCAAGTAAATCATTATCAAAGTCGACTTCGAACATTAGGCTTTCTGAATGCACTCCATCATTGAAAAAATGCATCAAACAACTTCGAATATCTATCCTAAATACTGAAGTTAACGATATTAGGAGACGAGGCGTTCTTTCTGAGAATGATTTATGTCGAGATTTTTATGAATCTCCTAGCACATGTTCCACACCTGAGAGTGGATTATTTTCTAGAACTGAAATTTATTTTAATGACGTGTAGAAAAGATTGTTCTTGGACACGTTCGAAACAGCCTCGTGTTTTTCGAAATTAAATAGCGTCCCGTCGTGGCATTGCCAAGGGCAAAACAGTACGTACTAGAGTGCGCTCTATATGAACAGATACGCTTGGTAATAAAATCCAGCAATATGCACGTACCTCGATGCAGGACGATCATTTTCGCGCACTGATATATACCCCAACGGTTTACTACCGTGGTAGCAATATTATAGCTTATAAATTCCAACATAACCTCAGTACTCCACAGGATATAAATGGGGCACTTAAGTGGGATGTCGTTCGCACGTAATGACGCCTTCAAAGCTTACCTATCCGAACATAGGACGCGTATATCAAACCTGCACTTAGATGCGACAAGGTATTTCCCATAGAGAAATTCCATACTTCACACCTGCGATAGACGAAATTCCCCAAGCTACTGTTTCTTAAGCTAAATCTGTTGTAGAGCGTAGAAATGACAAATCTTAATAGGAAACATTAGATTACAATTGTTCCAATGACTATTCGGATTTTTTAAGGATAAGACTTCATAGAGAAACAATTATCGCTATTAGTAAATTTATAAATTTCTGAAGATAAGACACGAAGGGTTTGATGCTGCTTATTTTATCTGGACAAATCTTTTCTTACAAATTTCTTTGCAGTTCGTCATCATAGGCAAGAATCTAAATGATTATATTAAAAAAATTTGACTTTTTGAAAAACAACATCAAAATTGCTGCAGCAGTTTGTTCCATCGAATGTCCTTTTCTCATCTAATTTGACTATTCTCTGTTCCCAATTAAATGAAAAACGAATAAAGGGCTTCATGTTTTCTAAAAATAAATATTTTCCAGAAGGATTGTTAGAAATTATGTTTATTATCATCTTTCTGCACACTGAAAGTTGTATTCAATCGAAAGTTTATTAGAAACAATTATATAATGAAGGAAAAAAAAGGAAAAAAAAAAAGAAGAGTCCACCAAATCAACCCACCACTCTTTTCCTAATTCAGATCCATAATTAAAATTATGTGTAATTTTATGTATTGGAAGAGCAGTAAGGTATTTTTTGCTTCTATTATAATTACTTTCGTGTTTACATATCTCTACTCCAATCGGCCTTCTTGTTTGACTTACTTATAATTGTTGCGCTGGATACAAATTCTAGTGACTTTTTTAGTTTCTGAATTATTCACAAATGACTGTTCTGTTTTTCCTAATTAAAATATTCCGCCCATTCTGACTTGAACTCGCGAGTATTTGACAAGTTTTTAATATTCTCTTATAACACTAATGTGAAATATGCATTGTCATATTTTGAGATTGTCATCCTCGTCGTCGTTGTCGTCTGTATGCTCCATAACTTTTCAAAGACTATTCGGATTGGATTGCCCTTCCGCACACATTTTAAGGGAACAAAAATACAGGTCAAGTTCATTAACCAGCTATTTTGGATGAAAAATCAAAGAGGAGAGCATTTTGAAAAATTTTTTGGACTTTTTTTTCAAGACTCGAAAATTGTAAGCACAAAATGAGAATTTTTAGCCAAATAGCACAAGATTGAAAAGAAAGTCAGAGAGAATAAATGTTTCTTCTTGGAAGCCCCACAAGATCGTGAACACAACTTCTTAAATTTTCTCAAAAAATTGAAAATTCCAAGTTGGATCGCACAAAAAATAATAAAAAATAATCTGTGAATTCGATCACTTCCGAAAGAATGATCATCTTCGATCGTGCTTTGGTACCCATTTTGAGGGACCAAAAAAAACAAGTCGAGTTTGTTAACCAGCTATTTTGAATCAAAAACAAAAGAGGGGGAGCATTTGAAATTTTTTTTAGAACTTTCCGTTCTAAGACTCAAAAATTGTAAGTACGGTTTCTTATAGTAGGTAAAAAGTGAAACAATTTATCCTTATGATTTTTTTTTTGATAAAAGAAATATTGTGAGAGTTGTGGCATTTTTAATTCCAAAAATATAAACGAAAATGAGAATTTCTAGCCAAATAACGCAAGATTGAAAAAAAGTCAAAAGGAAAAAAACGTTTTTTCTTGAAAGCCACACAAGATCGTTGATACAACTTTTTATATTTTCTCGAAAAATCGAAAATTCCAAGTTCGATCGCACAAAAAACACGTTCCTAGGGATCGAAAACACCGGACTTTTTGGTTTTCAATTATCTGCTCATCATTGTTAAAACTGAATTTTTTACATTCTCATCATAATGAGGAGGTAATTGGATTAGGTTCTTCTTTGCCACACATTTTCATAGACCAAAAAGAAAGGTCAAGTTTGTTAACCAGCCTTTTTCGATTAACGAGTATGGTGTACGCCATGAAAATAAAATACTCAAAAATCCAAATTTTCATTCTCTTAGCAGTCTATAGGGGATACGGAAAAAAGTCAAAGTATTAAAATTTTTTATCTAAAACATTTCTACAAGTTTGTTACTAATCATTTTTCAATAGGGCACGTAGTTTTTGTTTTTTCTGCGAGAATAGTCTGAAAAAAATTCCAGTCTAGGAACAAAATTGTTGATTTGAAAGAACATCTACACATTTTGTTTAATTTTTTTTCTCATGAGATGTATAGTTTTGATATAATTCCATAAACACAACATTTCAGTAAAGTCAAGTTCCCAGCAAAACTAAACGAGATACAAAGGAAAGTTTGAAAAGAAAAATTTTTTTTTTTTTGGGATGCGTGGTTTTCGTTTTAATTTTAATTATGATAATATTATAAATAGAATACCTGGATTTTTTTAACAAAACCAGATGAGCGTTTTAGACAGATTTTGATCAAGTGCGCAGCATGAGATACACGATGAGAATGTATTAATTAATGCCAGAGGAGCTATACCAAAGAGAATTTGCAATCATCAAATACAGCAGCCGACATTCTACTTTCTAGTTTGAAAAGCTCTATACACAATTGTAGGTAAGTACAATGACCGAGCACGTAGCGCGAGGTAAATTCAAAACTGAGCGCGGAGTGCGAGGTAAATTTATTATCGAGCGCGAAGCGCGAGATCCGAAAGGCGGGCTTCGTAAGTGCGCTCAAACTTGCGAGCAGCGCGCGCAATGGGAATGAAGAAGAACGAAGAAGACTATTTCAAAAAAATATTTCTCACAATTAAACGCATGTTTCAAATATCAATGTTCGCATACATTTTTCAAATTGAATGCTTCTTTAGATTAAACACACATTCGACATGCAGATATATTTCTTTGACCTTCATGGCAGAGCGTTGAGTACAGCTTGAAGACTCAGAGCTTCCAATGTGCTGGAGGTAGATTTTTCATCGAATTTTTCTGTTTTGGGTTCGTCGAGATTTTGGATTATGTCAATTCTTCAAATTGTATATTGATAATAAAAATAAAATAATCATGAGTTCAATTGTAATTCAAGCTGAACGAATACAGTTGTTCATTCAGGAAAATATACACGAGATGCTTTATTGCACTCTGGGATGTGTAAGGCCAAAGGAATATTTATGTGATCAGTGAAATATTTTTTTATTCCAAATTTCCGAAAATCCGACATGGAGAAAGAATGCTACGGGCCTATGAAACATTTTCTGGAATTTGAAATGCATTCAATTTCATCCACTTGTAATTCCTCAGGTGAAAGGAACATTCATTTTGAAGCTTTGCTCCTTTTGGGAGGGTAAACATATACTCTGAGCGGGGCCCCTCTCTCTCTTTTTCCCTCCCTCCCGTTCTAGAGGCCGGTGAAGTATATGTACAGTAGACTCTGCGACAGTTTACGCTGTGAATCTTCCTTTTCTTACATTTCTCCTCCTTTCGCCCGTCCCTACTCTTGCTGGGCATACGGCGCATACTCGAAGCGCCGCGTGTGTGTATTCGCCATGTGCAGACGGTTGGAGGGGAGGGCTGACGCTGCCGTCGAATTTTACACGTATTCTGATGGCAGCGTCCCCCGAAAGAGACCGTGGCCGGCACGGTACTAACTTTTGCTCCATAAGATTTTACATGGAAGCGTCCCCCCAAATGAGGGCGCCAGCAGACTTGCATGTTGACAATTGAACACGATTTCAAACGTCGCGCGCGAGGAAAGGCATGTATAATGAATAGTTCTGATAGTGATGTAGTTCTGATAGTGCATGTATGCATAGAGTGAGGGGATAACTGTTTTCTTCCAATTGATGCATGCAATAACAATCAAAATGATTCTCTTTTACCAAGAAAGGAGCGAAGCTTCTGTCAGCGGTCTCGTGCTCGCTCTACTTTTTTTACATTTGGAATAATTAGTCATTTTCTTGTGCCAAAATGTATATTCTTACCTTGAATCAACATTTCTTTCATTCAAAGGAATATTACTATGCGACAAACTGCTCGCATTTTGGAATCTTATTCAAAGAAATATTACTATGCGACAAACTGCTCGTATTTCAGAATCAAACAGTGTGAACCTAATCCTATTAAAATTTTTTCGGGTGAAATAAGTAAATTTTTCATTGAAAGTGCATATATTTATCTGCTTCAAAAAAATATTTCCTTGCACTTATTCATACTCAAATTTACTTGAGCCAAGTAAGTTTTACTTGATATAAGTTTTCTTTCTTTCCGTGATATTATATTGTTTGTATGGAATGCTAGTGTTCTTATATTCGAATAAATATATTGTAAATATATACAGTTTCGCTGCATGATAAATTTTATATTTTGTTTTCCAGGTCTCGGAATGAAAGTAACAACCACATAATTTGCAGCATAAATTGGCGGCAGCCTTTCCAATTGCGACTGTCAATTTTTACTTTGCATATGGGCACTCAGCATTTTTCAGCATCAGAGCATCTTAGTAAGATTCATTTTACGATTGGCAGTAATGCCATTATTCTCGAAATCGGTAGCGGTGCGAACCAGCATCAATTTGGATTTTTACCGACGAAAACGGGCAGCTTTTGGATAAAGATCTGAACTTCTATTCGCATAATGCCGTCTGACAATAAAGACGTTCAAGCTCGAGCAAGGGGCGATCCGTAAATTTCCAGGCGGGCGCAGATAAGATCAAGGCATGCGCGTAATTTCTGGACCAGCCTCTGGATCCGCAAAAGGTTTCCATTGAGCATTAAGGTCAGTCCTTGTAGGGAAGGTGGAGAGTCGGCACCTCAAAGTTGAGACCAATCTTTTTGCACGTTTCTTTTAGCCCAATGGGTGGTATGCACGTGACGTAACAGCGCCCTCCGCCTGTCCGCCTCTGACCCGGAACTCTCAAGTCGGCCATATTTGAATAGCCGCCGGTCTTGTTTTATATGGGAAATGATTGTGTTTATCAATTTTGTTACATTAGTTTTACAATTCTTCGTCTCCTTGATGATTATTTATGCCATATTTGGCTGCTCTAAGCAATCAGCGAAGAATTCAGGAGTTCGTTTCATTAGTATATCGGCTACTTCAAGAAATCAGTGCAGTAAAACTCTGAAATTATCTACCCGGCGACGAGCAATTTGGATCAAATGTATTATTCGCGAAACTTTGCAAGGAAAAGTCGTGAAATATTATACTAGAGTTTCTAAAACATTTTCGTTGTGGAAAGTAAAAATGATGTCCATTTTCTTGTGCTTTTAACATTGTAGAGCTTTGAACATAGGGTCGACGGAGTATGTATACACAGAAATGATGAAGATTTACTCCTTCAAATATATATGTTTCTCTTAAATGGAATTCATTAGGTAAACTCAAAATTTTACCCAAAGTTAAAACTAGTCAATGGAAAACACAGGTCTGCAAGGTTTTGTTGAAGAAGAGTTATGGGTCGTTTCCGAAGTAATTTTTTCCGTAGAATCCGAACCCGAGCTCAGAATATGTCTTTCACGCCAGGATTTTGAGATATTTGAGGTTATATACTCGGAAAATGGAGTTTTTGCTACTTTTGAGGTTATACACTGGGCGCGCCAAAGATACAGCCATTTTCAGTTTTGACATTATCTGAACAACCGTATGAGCAATGGAGCATTCACTTTGACTCTTTGCTGCATACCATTTTGCACTCGGAAATTCCTCTTAGAAATTTCTATCTGGAGGTCTTGATGGTCTCTGAATAAGAATAAATCCTTCGATTTCGTAAATTTAATTCCGCCATCTTGGTTACAAAGATGTGGATTTTCAAACTGTAAATTCTTATTCAGAGAATATCAAGACCTCCAGGTAGAAATTTCTAAGAGAAATTCCCGAGTGTAAAATGGTATGCTCCAAAGAGTCAAAGCGAATGCTCATAAATGATGACGTTTTAAAACAAGACCAAAAAAATTTCGTGCGCCCAGTACATAACCTCAAATGTAGCAGAAACCCTAATTTTCTGATTATATAACCTCAAATACCTCAAAATGCTGACATGGAGGACATATTCTGAGCTCGAATTCGGATTCTACGGAAAAAAAACAACTCCGGAAAAGACCTCTTATTCCCCAATATGAAATAGAACCCCTTATTTGCAGACCTGTGAAATTAGGAAAGTTTGAATTTTAGATATTCTACATTTTCACACGAGGAAAAGTAATGAGCCTTATGGCATGTTACAAACATTTTTCTACGAATTTTGAGCTTATCATGTTCCCCTTTGGAAACTTGTTTACCAAAAATCTATTACTCGACAACTAAGAACAATCTTCCATTGAAACCGGCCCACAATACAAGAAATAACCATCATGCTGGTATTTATTTCAGGAATTATTAGGAAACCGGAAAAATTGCACTCATAGTAATATTTTTTTTATGTTTATATCTTATCTACTGACTCGAATTATTTACTCCATTTTTTCCTCTTAATCCTTTATCAGTAATTGTATTCATTCAATCATCGATTGTTTCTAATTTATTACTTTATTCTTGAAAGATAGTAATAACAATAATAAATCTTCATCATTCTAGAAATAACATGGTAGTTCATTTTCTTCCGTTGATAAATTGCTAATGTTCAACGTTTACGGATCAATACCTTCACATAACGCGACTTCAACTTTATGTCCAGTGAAATCATAACCTTTGAGGCTAGCAGAATCACCATTTCCGTATATATTTGACATTTTTTGGTATTTGGTCTATATACCACATGCACTTTGGCTAACTGAGCTGTACAAATATGGCCGCCGTTACATGTTTGTGGCAATGCGGGTAGGAGGGAGCCAGTTTCAAGAACCTCTGCATACCACCTACGAGAAAGTAAAATCTACACACAGAAAACGATATAATCATGAAAATATAAGTGAAAAGGAAAACAATATCTTAAGAAGTTAATTGAGCTGTTCCCAGCATTTATATGACAAATTGCAACTACACATCTCTTGAGGCATCCTGAATCAGATGATGCTTCAAAAATACAAGTGCAAATAGTCGATAAATCATTCCTTCTTATCGAAAATGAGAACTTGATAATTACAACATTAAAAAATATAAGTGCTATATGATATTTTCAACACATTTTCTATGATAAAAATTTTTATGTTGCGGAGAGGAAAATTCAAAACACATCAAATGCCTTCCTAATAAGGATTGCTGTGAGCTTACACTTTAAAGCTTTCGTTTCTGAGCCGATCGGATCTCATTAAATGACCACATCTGCCACTTTGGAAAAGACTTTGCATTTTTTCTGGGGGAGAGATGCTGCTGGGAGACTTGTGGCTGGAGAGACAAGTCTCAGGTGAGACAATTCGGTTCAACTGGCTCACCACAAAATTGGCAATCTACTCAAGAAAGATGCCACAAGGGAGACATGCTATCATTTTTACCTATCGACTTTAACTTTAGCGAAGATCTGGATGAGGAAGCTATGAATACAGAAAATAAATAATCAGGAATGAAAAATCAGAAGATGGTGATCGAATATATTCAAAAAATCAGGTCATATGGCAATAGTCATAACACGAGTGCATATATTTTAAAGATCCCCAGTTTCACAATTTAGCAATAAATGGGATGGGAGACCGATATATTGATTTTTCGCATCTACAAGTGCTTTCGAACGAGTTTCTGAGTATTTGATGAAGCAGATGTTATAAGACTAATTTCATTCTTGTCAGTACTGTTCCTGAAACCGGAAGTGAAAATTTGTTGAAAGTTTCAGATTTATTAAGTGTCAAGAAGCAGACACAACAAAAAATGAGAATTTAGAACCATCAATTTATAAATCAATAGTTTGCACGAACTAATGAATTAGGAATGCTTTGCTCCAACCTTTTCCTTCATTCATCAAAATCTGTCAGTTGTACGGTACAAACATATAAAATATACAATATGTATTTTCGAAGGACCTCCAACTTACATCTGAAGTTTTTAATTAAATTCCCACTATTTACTGAGATAAACGTAAAGAAACATGTTTTTTATGGGTTTTTCATTGTTTTCATTATGGAAATAAAATCTGCGGGTATTCTAACTATCATATTCATGATCAGCGCGTCAAAATACATAGGTATACAGAGCTTCAAATTTATTGAAGGTAAGCGCTTTTCGGAACTTCACCCATTTTTTGTTTTGGAGAAATCATTCTTTAACAAAAGTATGGATATAACTAAGGAAAAAATCAATAATGAAATTATACAGAGAAGAAGAGCTCAGCGACTTCAACTGTTGTCTATTCTCAGTGTCCATCTCACTATCTGTATTATATCAGCATTTGTATAAATAAGAAGAAGATCATTGAAATTTTATATGAAGTCATTATTACAAATTGTTCATTGATAATCTCTGATTAATGAACTCTTCGAACATGAAAGCAAATGACAAATTCTTAGGAAAATATAATCAACTTGAGGGAATAAGTTAACAATCTGACAACTCTTTACACAGAGGCAACTTGATTTTACGGATAAAATTTAACTAATCATTGAATAATGCTCGACTATTTCGAAAAGAATTGATAGTAATCCCTAAATGCAATATTATTTTACAGGTTACATCCTAATGATAGACATTGGCGCACATATAACATGGTCATCTTTCTCTCTTCCATATTTGACAAGCGGAAGTTAAGACTTTATTGTATCAGTCAAAGAAGGTGCCTGTTTAGCCGCAATTTTCTGCTCAACTGACATAATTGGCTACTTTATGTGCAGTATGCTCGTAGATCACATTGGAAGGATATTTGTGCTCCTAATATTTGGAATCCTGCAACTCATTCCATGGATACTAATCAGTTTCTCAAAAAACTGTACTTTCGGAACTTTGCTTCTTTTGGGAGGGTATACATATACTCTGAGCGAGGCGACCTAACTGGGAAAGCGAGAGCACCCCGTCACGAAAAATGGGACACAAAATGTGACATCAAAATCTGCCACAAAATGCGACACAAAATGTCTATAGCAGAGGTGACCAACGCGTAAGCAACGATGTAAATAACTGCCACTCATCAATTCCCTCTCTTACCACCTTCGGATTGGTTCATGTGGTGAGTGCGATGTGGAAAGGAGTCCTTGGCAGGCGGAAGAAGCCGAGCGTCCCCGAAGGACGCTCGAGCCTCGTCTGTCCGCTTCAGGGTGCAGCTCCCCATTCCCCAATCTCCCCATTATATTCTGATCCGCAAGAGACGTAACATCTCCACTCATCTCTACATTGATCTCCATATATGCCACACAAACAATTTATGTT